>MCJB01048991.1:0-43437 GCA_002018475.1 Nicotiana obtusifolia
ACCCCTTAAACTCCTACGAACTCCTAAGACACTACCCATGACTTAGACAAGAAACCTCTATTTGACTTCCAACAATTTCTTATTCAACTTGTCCATTTACCAATCTAAATTATGACGAAAAGGAGAAACATAAACCCATAATCAATAGGAACAATTACAATGATCAATTCATGGGGTAGGCGTACCACCCGCCCTCAATTCACAATATCTCGTGGCAGGCGTGCCACCCGTTCCTACTTATATCACAACAATATCATGGATAACCTTCAGCAATTAGAACAATAATTGCTATTATATCACAACAATATCACGGATAACATTCAGCAATTAGAACATTAATTGTACAATAATTATCAATATACGACCCACGGTCATGCTTGACACCAATGTATACGTACTCGTCACCATACCTATACGTTGTTCTCAACGAGAAGCAATTTAACAATTAGCACATAATTTCTAATCCCTCAAGCTAATGCTAGAACGGACACTTACCTCGCTTTGCAATTGAATTCAAGGTTCCAACAAACCTTTGCCTTGAAACTTTGTGTCCAAAGGCTCCAAATCTAGTCACAATTAATTTAATACGCTCAATACCCATAATAAACACCAATTCCATAGGAATTTACAAATTTTCCGGGTAAAATTCCGAAATTAAACTCAAAATTGATAGTGGGGCCCATTTCTCGTAATCATACAAAACCCACAAAATGTAATGACCCATTCCAATACAAGTCCATGCATATAAAATTTGTCAAATTCCGACACCGGATTGACCTTCAAATCCAAATTTTTGTTCTTGGAAGATTTGGAAGAAAAAAAATCTAATTTTTCTTCCATAGATTCATGGATTCATGATGTAAATGAGTATGGAATCATGATCTATGAAGGATTTATGACAAAGAACACTTACCCCGATGTTTTCCTTGAAAATCGCTTCAATCCGACCTCCCTAGCTCAAAATATGTTAAAATGACCAAAACCCCGTTTTATAGACCCCTTTCTGCCTCCAGCGCCACGGGTGGCGCCGGGCGCTGCCTGTGGCACTGCTTCCAGTGGCCTCCGCTGCCTTCACTGCCTCGGGCGATCGGGGCGGCGCCAGGCGCTGTCCTGGGCGCTGGAATTTTTCCCGACACAAAATAGGCATAACTTCTTCATACGATGTCCGAATTGGACGATTTTTTTTGCTATGGCTCCGAAATTTCGATACGGATCTAATGCTTCAAACAAAACTGAATTTGGAGTTCATTTGCATAATTTTATACTAATTATTCTTGGAGGTACAATGTTGACGCCTTCTTGAAATGCCAAAACTAAGCCCCGTCAACCACTCAAAATCCATCCAAGATCCTCGGGACTTTAACCAAACATGAACACATATCCTATAACCTTACTTAAACTTGTTCCAACCATCGGAACGCTAAAATCAACATCGTATTATCAAGTTCGCATCGGATTCAAGCCTAAGGATTCCAAAAATTTCTAAATCGTTCTTTTGATCCGAACCCGACCAAACCACGCCCGAATGACCTGAAATTTTGCACACAAGTCTTATTTCACATAACGAAGCTACAGCAACTTCCGGAATTCCATTCCGATTTTCGGATCAAAATTTCGCCTATCAACCGGAAATCGCCAAAATTCCAACTTCACCAATTCAAGCCTAATTCTACACGGGACTTCCGAAACTAATTCCGATCACTCTCCTAAGTCATAAATCCTCTCCCGAAACTAACCGAATCATCAAAATTCACATTCGAGCCTTCTAACTCATAAGTCAACATACGATTGACTTTTACAACTTAAGCCTTCTCGAAAGAGACTAAGCGTCTCATTTCTTACCGATTTCACTCTGAATGCAACTTATTCAATTTGATTTCATACAATATAGATAACGATATAAAACGGGTCATCACAATAAGGATCTAGAAATCAGAACGATCCGCTAGGTCATTACATTCTCCACTTCTTAAAGAAATGTTCGTTCTCGAACGGGCCTAGAGTCACACATGAAGTGCCGAATAAGTGTGGATAGCTGCTCTACATGTCCTCCCCGGTCTCCCAAGTCGCCTCCTCAACTGGTTGACCCCTCCACTACACCTTCATTGCTGAAATCCTCTTAGAGCATATGTGACCTATCAACAAAGTACCTTCGGAGTATTGTCACGTGGAATACTAGATCAACTCCCGATAAGCTGGGAGGTAGAGCAAGCCTGTATGCAACCTCTCCGACACGCTCCAAAACCTCAAATGGACCAATGAACTCGGACTCAACTTCCCTCTTTCCGAACATCGTGATGCCCTCGATTAGCGAGACTTTCAAAAGAACCTTCTCGCAAACCATAAATATTAAACACGCACCTTCGTATCTTTGTAACTCTTCTGTCTGGCCTATGCTGTGCGAAGTCGCTCCTGAATCAACTTTATCTTATCCAAGGCATCCTTAGCAAAATTGATTCCTTATAACCTAGCCTCAACGGGCTCAAATCAACCGATAGGGGAACGACACCGCCGACCATACAATGCCTCGAATTGAGCCATCTTGATGCTGGACTGATAACTGTTGTTATAAGCAAACTCTATCACGCCCCGACCTCAGGGAGCGTGACCAGCGCTCAACCGAGATAACCCGGCCGAGCAAGCCTATAAAATACCTTTTACACGAACTCACCCATGAATAAAGAGAATATCTACTTCATTAATTTGAACATGAGAAGATCATGTGAGCAACACCGATTAATTACCGTTAGTTACATCATTCGTAAGTCTCCAAAATATTACATTACATATTCATAGTTTAGAAGTGGAACATGCGATACAATTACAACATTCTTGTTTCACTTTCCCAACACTAATATACAACCCATACCATGTCTACGGAGCCTCTAATAGATAAAAAAGTGTACCATGATAGTGCTAGCAACAAGGCCCTGATTATACCTCAAAACATAATACACAAGTAATAAAAGATACACGACCCCAAAATGAAGTGGGGCTCATCAAGTCTGCTGGGAAGATGGTGTACCGCTATCACTGATCGAAGCCGCCTGTTGCGGAACCTCCTGCATCCATTAAAGATGCAGCGCCCGACGTTATTTGTAGCATATGGAGTAGTACTAATATGAATGAATAAACACCCTCTCAATAGAACGAGTAGTAAAACAAGGAAGAATAATCATTGAATTAATGGAGCCTCAAACAATACCAAGACATCAAGTTAGGAGCAAGATAAGATTTCAAGTAAATTTCCGTATTTTAGGTTCGAAGATCTTTTGTACGGATATACCACCACGCATTTAGCACGGAGATCGATCACGACCCGATAGGCTAGCCATCTCACCCAAAGATATCCAATCACAATCTCAATCGCTATCTCAATCACGATCTCAAGCACAATCACCACCATGTGCGCGGCATGGCATCCGATCTCGACCCGATCGGCTAGGCTGTCTCACCATGATGTCGTGTGGGTCGACATCACCCTTTGCTATCAATCATCTCATTCCATTTAAGTGAAAAATAATTTCATCCCAAATAAGGGGAATAATCACAATCCACTCCTACATTGGTACGTGTAGTTTTGGGGTTAGGTTATTTCAACCTATCCTTCCTCGGTGACTAACGATACTCCCAAATGCTAATTATACAAAGGACATTCAGCTCATTTCATAGTCTTTTACTCATATTTTCATTTCATTAGTACTATTGGCCACACATGTAATATCAGTCTTGGAGCGTCGGCCGTATATCACATGTCATGATCACCCGTTTGACTTTAAAACATCATCATGGATTTTCAATAACAAAGAATCTATAATTACGACTTTTGGTACGCATATGACCAAATGAGATTCTTAGGCACATTGGGTTTTCTTCCACAATTTGGCATAATAACTAGCATTTTGAGACAAAATTGGTTTCGTATATTTTGACACATGGTCACATTTGAATACAATCTCAAAGGATAACACAATATGATAAGAGCATTCAGAATACATTTTGAACATATATCTTTCGACACAGAGTTCATTCGGAATAGTCAAATTTATAAGGAACAACTCGGAACATGAGACATAACAGCCTAAGCCAATCATACCTACAACTTACGAGGACATCACGAACTCCGATTCTACAAGAGGAGTTTATCCAACATACCTCACTTTGAGTTATTTTAAGTACTACAATGATCCAGAGGGTTTAGCTCATTTGAGCATTTTATCAAACACTAGGTGGGCATTATGATTTGAGGGTCCTCCTATAGTATATTCCTTCATCCCACAACTTAATATCTACCCTTTTTGAGCTCAACAACCTTCCCACAACTTTGTTGGTACATGCAGGCATAGATAACACCCCCGTACCTAAGAATCACACTCCGTATTACCTATCTTCTACCCCAAACTCGAAATTGAAGAATATGGGTATGGAACCTTACCTGTTATATAAAGACCTTGTGCGTTTTTCTAGTGGATTCTTCATGACTTGAACAAAGATAGGTGAACCAAGCACTTGGGGCTTTCTCCTCTCTCTTAAAAACACTCCCCTCTCTCTTAAATGGCAGAATTCCTCTTCAAAATTGGTCCTTTACGTCTATTTATTAAAACGGGGTTGGGTTATAAAAATAAGAAAATGCACCTTCCGAGCTTAGCTCTACGGTCGTAGAGTGGACCACAAAATAGATACGAGGCCCACAAAATGGGCCTCGAAAGTGATGCCAAAAACTGGGCGACCTCCAAAATTGACCGCGAAACGATTATGCGATCGCATAGTTGACCGTAAAATAACCTCCAAAATTGGCCATTTCTCTGCTTCACACTGCGGCAGATCTGTGGTCCGTGGAGTAGTTATATGGTCACATAATGGACCGCAAAAATGCCTTATTTTGCAATAATTTTTCTTTAATTCCCCACGAAACCCCGAGTTCTAAGTGAAAGTTTTACGGCACCTTATTCACTCGGCCAAAGGTAAGAATTGATCCCACTTCCCTCCCATGTCAATCGTACTTGCTCTGAACATATACTCCAGAATCTGAACTATCCGCTTCGACTGTGTCGGTCTGTGGATGAAAGGTCATGCTGAGCTCTACCTGGGTACCCAACTCCCTCCGTACAGCTCCACAGAAATGCAGTGTGAATTGAGGGCCTCTATTTGAAATGATGGAAATAGGCACACATTGCAGCCGGACAATCTCCTGAATGTAAATATGGGCCAACCACTCTGAATAGTACATAGTCACTACCAGAATAAAGTTCACATACTTGGTTAGTCTGTCCACAATGACCCAAACGACATCAAATTTGCTCAATGTCCGCATCAACCCAACTACAAAGTCCATAGTGACGCACTCCTACTTCTACTCCGGTATAACCATCTGCTGAAGTTAGCCAACTGGTCTTTGGTGCTCACACTAAATCTGCTGGCAATTTAGACATCTCGCCACATAATCTACTATATCCTTCTTCATCCGTCATAGATAGTAATACGGCCTCAGGTCACGATACATCTTCGTATCACTTGGAGGAATAGAATACCACGAACTGTGTGCTACTTCTAGAATCGTCTCCCTCAAGCCATAAACATTAGGAACATTTAAGCAATCTTGGAGTCGCAGAACACCATCATCGCCAATAGTAACCTCCTTGGCATCACCCAGTACCATCGTCTCTATACGGACCACCAAGTGCGGATCGTCATACTGACGAGCCATGATTCGCTCGAATAAAGAAGACTGAGCCACAACACATGCAATAACTTTACTGGGCTCAGAAATATTCAACATCGCAAGTCAGTTGGCTAAGGAATGCATGTCCAAGGCAAACGGCCTCTCCTGCACTGAAATGAATTCCAAACTACCCGTACTCTCGGCCTCTCTGCTCAAGGCATCCTCGACCCCATCTGCCTTGTCCGGATGATAGAGGAAAGTAAAATAATAATCCTTCAGTAACTCAAGCCACCTACGCTTCCTCAGATTAATATCCCTCTGCTTAAAGGAATGCTGTAAACTGTGATGATTGGTGTAAACCTTGCAAGATAACCCATAGAGATAATGCCTGCAGATCTCGAGGGCATGAACCATCATGGCCAATTCCAAATAATGCACAAGATAATTCTTCTCGTGGGGCTTCAACTGACGTGAAGCATATGCAATAACTCGTGCCTCCTGCTCAATACACAACCAAATCCAATGCGTGAAACGTCACAATACACAATATACATCCCTGACTTAAGGGCAACACTAACACCAATGATGTAGTCAATGCAGTCTTGAGGTTCTGAAAGCTCGCCTCGCAATCATCGTAAAATCTGAATGGAGCACCCTTATAGGTCAATCTAGTCAAAGGAGCTGCAATGGACGAGAAGCCCTCCACAAACTGGCGATAATAACCTACTAACCTCAAGAAACCTCTGATCTAGATCGATGTGGTAGGACGTGGCTAACTCTAAATTGCCTCGACTTGCTAGGATTTAATTTGATAGCCTCACCTGATACAACATACCCCACAAAAGCCACATAATCTAACAAAAACTTGCACTTGGAGAACTTAGCATCATCTAGTTTCTATTCCTACAAGGTCTGAAGAACTAACCTTAAATGTTGCTCGTTCTCATCCATACTATACGAGTATATCAATATGTCATCAATGAAGACTAAGACAAATGAGTCAAGATATGGCCTGAACGCTCGATCGAGGGCATTAGTTAAGCCAAAGGACATCACTAAAAACTCATAGTGCTTATATATGGTCCGAAAAGCCGTCTTTGGAATATCCGAAGCCTGCAGCTTCAGCTAATGGTACCCGAACCTCAAGTTGATCTTTTGGAATGCTCTAGCATCCCGTAGCTGATCAAACAAATCATTAACGCATGGCAACAGGTACTTATTCTTGATGATGACATTGTTCAACTGGCTGTAATCAATGCACATCCGCATACTCCAATCCTTCTTATTCATAAATAACATCGGTGTGCACCAAGGTGACACACTTATCTGATAAACCCTTCTCAAGTTACTGCTGAAGCTACTTCTTCAACTCCATCAGCTCCTTCAAATCCATGCGACAAGGCGAAGTAAAGTAAGGATGGGTGCCTTGCACCATGACAATGCTGAAATCGATATCCCAATCCGGTGGCATACTTGTAGATAAGAAGGAAATACATCGAAAATCTCCCATACCACTGGCACTGAATCTATCGTGGGAGTCTCTGCAGTAGCATCCCGTAAAAAAAGCCAAATAGGCCAAACAACCCTTCTCGACCATATGTTGAGCCTTCAAAAAAGAAATAACACGATTAGAAGTACCAAGATGAACCCCTCTTTTCTAATATGGGCAACTCAAGCATCATGATGGCAACATTGTTGACATTGCAATCGAGGATGGCATGGCATGGAGAAAACCAGCCCATGCCCAAGATAACCTCAAAATCAACCATATCGAGCAATAGAAGATCCACTCTAGTCGCATAAAAACAAAAGGTCACTATACAAGACCAATAAACCTGATCCACAACAATAGAATCGCCCGCTGGCATGAACACATTGTAAGGCCCCGTAAAAATTTTACGTAGAACCCAGGGTTTCGTGGTGCCAATGTAGGCTAAAGTGTTTGAGGATTTTAGTATGCGCCAATAAGTTGAAAGAATACTTTTTGCAGAACATGGAGTTTTTGCGGTCAACTATATAAGTGCAGAACCTCTTTGTAGACCGTAGATCGAGCGTAGAACGCAACAAACTTAAGTCAAATTTTAAAGGATATTTTACGGTCAATTATGTGGCTGTATAATCATTTCACGGGCCGTACATCCATCGTAAAACCGGCATGATGATTTTCGGAGATAGATTTCGCGGCGTGTTATGCAATCGCATAACCTTTCTGCGGGCCGCATAACGGCCGCAAACCTAACTAGGCCTACCATGTTTTGTGACCATTTTTGCGGTTCCTTTTGCGGATCGCATATTAGTTTTGCGGTCCGGTCTGTGATACGATTTCGCAGGTTGAAGTTTGGGATTTTTTTACCAGACCCCATTATTATAAAACGACCTTAAGGGTTATTTTAAAAGGTTCCAGCTGATGTTTTAGATAGAGGGGAGTTCTCTATAGAGAGAGGAGGAATCCCCAAGCACTTTGTTCATAAATCCTTGCTTAATCCTTAGAGAATACAGTAGGAGATCTTGCAAAATTATCTACTAAGAGGTAAGATTCTAGGCTTAGCTTTCTATTTCGAGTTTGGGCAGAAGATGGGTATTGGTGAGTGTGATTCTTAGGAATAGGAGTTGTTCTTGTCCGTGCATGTACCAATAAGGATGGTACAGAGGTAATATAACTAACATGAGTAAGCTCTTGGTGTTGGATTGGTTGTGGGGTAAAGGAGACCTTGTAGAAGAACCCTCTAGTAAAATATGCACACATGGTGTTTGGTGAACTTCTTCCTAATTATAGTTCGATTTTTGTCGTTTCTCTAATAGATTGAAGCTAGGATTCCCGGAACATTGTAGTAATTTAAGAAAAGTTCAAAGTGAGGTATGTAGGCCAAACTTCCTTATACAATCGAATTCCTTGATGTTCTCGTAACTCTCAAGTGTGATTGGCCCATGTTCCTCTTCCTTACATTTCGAGCTAGTCCTAATAAATCCGATTATTCAAAATAAATAGTGTGTCGAAAATTATACGCACGAAATGTGTTTCAATTGCTCCTATCACATTATGTTCTCCTTCGGGAATGTGTTCAAGTATGGTTCGTGTGTTAATATATTATAACTTCAATTCATGTTTCAAATAAATGTTATTATTCCAAATTGTGAAAGGAAACTCAATGTGCTTAAGACTCATGTTGCTCGTATACATATTTAATGTCTTGGTTCCAAACGCTCTTGTTGTCGATAATCTTTGATGATGCTTGAAAGTGAAAGATGCGAATATGGGATAAAAAATTATGGCCAATGCGCCAAGAATGAGAATTACACATGTGACCGTTAGTGCCAATAAAATGAAGAGGATGTGTGAAAGACTATAAAACGAACTGTAACTTCTCTATGTATTTAATGGTTTGCGGAGTATCGGTTAGTCACCGCGGAAGGGTAGGTTGAATTGGCCTACCACGAAACTACACGTGCCGGTATAGGAGTGATTAAAGGGTAAAATCCCCATATTGATGTAATGAGATTATTCCCCTTAAACTGGATGAGATTGATCTGTTGAGATTATTTTCCTTAATTGGGATTAGATGATTGCTAGAGGTAAGTGATATCCACCCACACTTCATTGTGGGGAGACTTTTTATTTTCTGGCTTAGCCGATCGGGCTGAGATCGGTCCCCATACCGCGCACATGGTGGTGTTGTGATTTGATGTCCTTGGGTGAGGCGGCTTAGCCTATCAGGCTGTGATTGGATTTCATGCTAAAAACATAGTGGCATATTGGCACTAAAGATCTCCCAACCTAAAATATTAAAATTTACATGAAAACTTATCTTGCTTCTAAATTGATGCTTTTTGTTTGAAGCTTTTATTGATCCTATGTTCTTTCTCCCTTTAGTGTTACTCGATTCTTCGAGAGGGTGTTTAGTCTTACATACTGGTGCTATTCCATTTGGACTAACGTCCCTTTTTGTCGGAGGCACTGCATCTTTAATGGATGTAGGTGGTTCCACAGTAGGCAGCATCGATCAGTGATAGCGGTACACCCTCTTCCCAGCTGACTTGGTGAGCCCCCATTCCTTTTGGGGTCTTGTATCTTTTGTTCCATATGTATAATTTTTTGAGGTATAGTCAGAGCCTTATTGTCGACACTATGATAGTACTCTTTTGTATCCGTTAGAGGCTCCGTAGACTTAGTGTAGGTTGTATACTGGTATTTGGAAATGCAAACTAGAAATGTTGTATTTGTATCATATGTTACACTTCAAACTATGAATGTGTAATGTAATATTTTTCGAACCCTTGAATGAGGCACTAATGGCAATGAAATTGGTTTTGTTCATGTAATCTTCTCACTGCCTAATTAAGGGCATACATCTTCACTTTATTCATGGGCAATGTTGGTTAGATAACATCTAGCAGGCTTGTTCAACTGGAATATCTCGGTTTAGTGCATGTTGCGCTCACCGAGGTTGGGGCGTTAAAAGATTGGTATCAGAGCCGAAGGTTTTAAAGTGTCTTAGGATGTCTCGGATCCGTGTCTAGTATAGTCCTTCTTATCGGTGTGTTGTCGACCATATCTATAATTAGGAGGCTACTTGGACATTCATGAATGTCACCTTCTTAGTGATCTAGATCGTGCAATAGAGCTAATTGTATGACTGTTCATCCTTTAACTAGTGCATTGTTCTAATTTTTAGCATATGGCGCTTAGGAAGAAAGCAAGAACTGGCCAAAGAGCCAAACCTACCCTATGAGCGGCAGTTGATCCAATACCTAATGATGCGGGTGAGCACCAGAGGGGTAAGACTATCCCCCCAACTACTACACCACCTGATTCTGCTGCTCCTACTCATACTGCACCAATTTCTATACTTATTGAGGGTGCAACAATTCCTCTCCTCCTTCACCTAGTATTTCGGTCCCATCTCTAGCCCTTGTTTTCGGTCCTAACGTTTTTGATGGGCCTCAGAGATCGAATGTTGCACCTACTTCTTCCAGCCAGCAAGGGGATTCTGCTAGTTGTAGGTTGAACATGTTCCTTCAATTAGATCCTTCAGTTTTCTAGGGTACTAATCCTGAGGAGGACCCTAGGACTTTATTTATAAGATGCACAAGACTCTTCGAGTTGTGCATGATGCTGAGATGGAGGCAGTAGAATTGGCCTCCTACTGCCTGAAAGAGTGGCATATTCTTGGTTTGACATGTGGAATGAGTCCTGTTAGGAAGGGAGTCCTCCGGCAAGGTGGAGTGAGTTTGTCAATGCCTTCATTAATCATTTCTTACCTGTCGAGACTAAGGTATCCCATGTCGCTTGAGTTTGAGAGCCTGAAGCAAGGTTGCATGAGTGCGTGGGAGTACCATACGAGATTCACACGCCTCTCCAAGCATGCCATTTACATGTTGCCCACTATGGAGGCTAGAGTGCACCGATTTTTGCAGGGCCTCAGCCCCTTGGTTATTTATAAGGCCTCTACAGCTACCTTGCATTCTGATAGGAACTATGGGAAGATGATGAACTTTGCTCAAGCCACGGAGACCCAAAAATTGAAGAATAGAATAGAGTGAGAGGGTAGTAATAAGGCCCGGTCCGCAGACAACTTTGGTGGTTCTTCTGGTGGTGGTGCTGGTGGTAGGTCAGCATTCTGGGGAGGGTCATCGGGGCTATCCTAGTCCTTTGATCAGTCATAAGTTAGTGCAGACCCTTCAGGGCGCAGTCAGTAGTAGTGGAGCCGTTTCTGGCTTAGTTAGGGCCACATGGGATCCCACCAGCTAGGTCGGCCTGGTGGGAGATTCCACCAGCAGCGAAGGCCCCAATTCCCTAGGCGTGGAAAGATGCACTTAGGGGCTTGCTACTTAGACATACCTATATGCTACGGGTAGGCAGTAGTAGAGGTCACATTTAGAGGGATTTCCGTTCGTCCCGACATAGTGTAAGCAAAGGTATGACACAACCAGCAAGTTCTGCAACTACTTCATCTGCAGCACCTCCTCCAGCTCGAGGCACTCCAGCACCCACAGGGTGCGGTGAAGCTAGGGGTGGTGCACAAAGTTCGGGAGGACCCACAGGGGTCGCTAGAGTTCAGAGGATTCTCCAGATGTTATCACAGGTATACTGACTATCCAATCTCATGATGTATATGCTCTTACTGATCCTGGCTCCACTTTTTCATATGTCACTCCCTATGTTGCTACGAAATTTGGGATAGAACCACAACAGCTTCATGAGCCATTCTTTGTATCTATCCGGTTGTTGAGTCCATTGTGGTCGCACGAGTTTATACGGATTGTGTTGTCACATTGCATGGTTGGGATGCCGTGGATGATCTCATTGAATTGGGGATTGTTTATTTTGATGTAATAATGGGGATGGACTAGCTTTAATCATGTTTTGCCAAGCTTGTCTACCGAGCCAGGACTATTAGATTTGAATTCCCAAATTAGCCAGTTATTGAATGGAAAGGGGATGATGTAGTGCCGAAAGGTATATTTATTTCATACCTTAAGGCCAAAAATTTGATCAACAAGGGTGTATTTACCATTTGGTCCGGGTTACGGACACCGATGTTGAGCTACCTACACTTGAGTCCGTTCCAGTCGTGAATGAATTTCCAGAAGTCTTTCTTGATGAGCTCCCTAGGATCCCACCAGACAGAGAGATTTATTTTGGGATTGATGTGATGCCTGGCACGCAGCTTATATTAATTCCACCCTGCAGAGTGGAACCGGCATAATTGAAGGAACTAAAGGAGCAAATGAAGGATTTGTTAGAGAAAGGTTTTATTCAGCCGAGTGTGTCGCCTTGGCGCATACCTATTCTCTTTGTAAGAAAGAATGACGGATCACTGAGAATCTGTATTGACTATCGGTAGCTCAACAAAGTCACAATGAATAATAAGTACCCGCTGCCAAGGATAAATGACTTGTTAGGTCAATTGCATGGTGCTAAGGTTTTCTCCAAGAATTGACTTAAGGTAGGGGTATCACCAATTGAAGATGAGGGAGCAGGTTATTCTAGAAAGAACTTGCAGAACCTGGTTTGGGCAATTTGAATTTCTGGTGATGTCTTTTGGGCTAACGATTGCCTCGACAGCTTTCATGGATCTCATGAAGGAAGCACTAACGGCAGTGAAATTGGTGTTGTTCATTGTCACGATCCAAATCGCAGAGCCGCGATGGCACCAGGTGCCTTACTCAACCGACTACCAATATAACATTTCTTTCTTATCATACCATCATGGGTAAATGGGCTTGAAGGGCCGTCATGAGGTAACCAGAGTAAAACATAAGGGAATACTAGACATAGGATGACCCAACATGATATAGAAACTTATACAAGTGACATACGGGCCTATAGCTGACGTGATCATTTATTCACTCAAAACATATGCCGACAAGGCCATACAAGTATCCATATACATGAAATCTATCTACAAGCCTCTAAGAGTACATATACGTCATATAGGTTGGGACAGAGCCCCGTTATACCATTTAATACATGTCCAAATTATATTGACCAAATAGGCAACTCTGGAGCAAGTGGAGTGCACCAACACCTTCCGCTGAGCTGATAGCCTACTATGAGGACTGTCAACCTGTCTATCGGGACCTGTGGGTATAAAACACAGCGTCCCCATGCAAAAGGAATGTTAGTACAAATGAAGTGCCGAGTATGTAAGGCATGAAAAGAAGTATATAAAAGACTTCAAAGAAACATGGAGTAAAGGACTCAACCTATAACTCTGAATAGTTTTGTGAATCGTGAATCATTTGTAATGTCATGCACGTGCTTATAAATGTCAAATCATGCATAGGTTACACAACATCATCAAGTCTCTAAGGGCATCCCATCATATCATCTTGTCCTCTGTAGACGAAATCATCAACGTATACCAACTGATCAGGTGGTGGTGCATATATGACGCCATAATCATTCCCCATACCCTATATACATATAATATACGTGTTTATAACGCCATCTGTTCATGGGTCAATGTACATATATAAATGAATGCAATGCATAAGAAGTAAGTCAATAAGAGCTCTCGGTATGTCATAAGATCAATATGCCTACGGTTAATATTATGGAATAAACTTTATCAACTTACATATTCTCTGAGACCCTTGAACTGACGATATACTAATATAACACATGTGGAATCAATAACATAGGGATCCCTAGTACTTCTAAGAATAGGGTCACTTGTGAAAGTTGCGTGTTTGCTCGTTTAGTTATAACATATGCATCATGCCAAAAGGAAAGAAGGGATAGGCTTAACATTCCTTAACTCCGTTGAGTCCTTAATACCTTCCAAGCAAATTTTCAAACAACTCAACTCAATCTACCATAGCATAGCAAGATTCAAAATCAGTGCTGAGTAAAGGCTATCTCCGCAACTTAAAGTAGTAGCTCGTTTATGTAAATTTGGGCAGCGTCTTATAACAAGGGCCTCCTCCAATACCATATACAAACAACAAAAACAACCAAATCAATACAATAGGAACAACATCAACAACAGGGTACCAAATATTTCATTAAAAAGTTATCAACAAATCATGACGAGCGGCAAGCTCGGATTGAATCCCTTTAGCACCCTTCAACCCCATTATCATTCATTATTGAAAATAGTAATATATCCAATATAATAACCAATACCTTTTGAATGATTTCCAACCTTATACTCAAATTCGGTGTTACCCGAAATAGCCTAACACAAGACAATATCACTATAGACAACTTACAAGTGCTTTACAGCCATTTCTTTTCTAGTTTTGAATTTCCTTAACAAGATTGGCATGTATACCAACATAATCATACTAACAATTTCATAGCCAAATTATTTTCCAAGATTTCCAGCCATATGAATTCATATAAGCGACTCCAAAATAGTCCAATAAGAGACAACAACTTCTTATACAACTTCAAGTTCTATCTTGTAATTCTCCATCCAAATAACATAACCAACACATAGATAAGCTTAATCCCAAGAAATAGAGTGTTATACATACCTTAAATAATCATAATAAACTCGAACCAAAGCTTCTCTTAGTTTACAAGCACCATTAATGACATCACAAAACCATAGAGACTCTTTTCTTCACTTGGGCTAATTCTTGATGTTAGGTCGAGGCCAAATCGCCTTGTATTTGACTTGGAACCATGGAGGACTTTCAGAGAGATGTTTACAGAGCTTGGGAACTGTCCTTCATTGAAAATGACTAAAAAGGAGCCGTCCAAACCCTTAAAAAAGCTCAAGAGTCGTCCACCGCCTAAGTGGGTCCCATTGGGAGATGCTTGCGTAGTCCCGCAAAAATGCGAATATCTATCTACTTCGATGTTGTATCCATGAATGATTTAATGCATTATAAACTAGACTCGTAGACTTCCTCTTGAGATGTGGGTCATTCTGTAATTCCAAGAATATTAGGATAAAATATCTGCTACATTTCACCTAATTTTCAGCACATTATGAATGTAACTTGTGATGACCTTTGCCAACTTTTGTTCCACCACTCGCTTGACCTTAAAACGTAGCACACAACTATCATACGAATAAATAACTCATAACATAATTTCCTTATCATGTTAGGAACCATAGTCCTACCCTAAATTATATGTCATAACATTCCCAACTTCTCAACTTTCGACACAACTTATTTTCTTCGATTCGTTTAGCTTCTAAGCCTTACAAACCTCTTGGTTTGATATGCATAATCATAAAGATTTGTATCCTCCACGGTAACATGATTAATTTACTTTATGTAATTTCAAATATAATCTCATTTTTGAACTTACATTAATTGACCTAAGACATACCCTCACATACGAAAACATGGGGTGTAACATTCATGTAATCTTCTCATTGTCTAATTAAGGGAATACATCTTCACTTTATTTGGGGGCAACGCCGGCTAGATAGCATCTAGAAGGCTTTCTTGATCGGGGTATCTCGGTTCATAGCTGGTTGTGCTCCCCGAGGTAGGGCGTGACAATCTTGATATCAGAGCCTATGGTTTTAAAATGTCCTAGGATGTATCGAAGCCTTGTCTAATAGAGTCCTTCTTATCGATGTGTTGTCGACCACATCTATAATTTGGAGGCTACTTAGGCATTCAAGAATGTCTCCATTCTTTGATGACCAAGATCACGCGATAGAGCTAATTATATGATTGTTCCTCCTTTAACTCGTGCATTGTTCTAATTTTCAGTACACGGCACCTAGGAAGAATGCAAGAACCGGCCAAAGAGGCAACGCCACCCCATGAGTTGCAGTTGATCCAATACCTGATGATGCGAGTGAGCACCCAAGGGATGAGGCTATTCCCCCAAACTACTACACCACCTGATTCTACTTCTCATGCTCAGACTGCACAATTTCCTATACCTACCAAGGGTGCAACGAGTCCTCCTCCATCTTATATTCCGGTCCCACCACCAGCCCTAGTTTTCAGTCCTAGTGTTTCTGATTGGGACCTTAGGGGAGCCATATAGATGTTAGCTCAGATAGTGGCTTCTCAGACCCAGAGATTGAATGTTGCACCTATTTATTCTAGCCAGGAATGGGATTCTACTAGTTCCAGGGTGAACATGTTTCTTCAGTTAGATCCTCCAATGTTTTCGGGTACTAATCCTGAGGAGGACCCCCATGACATTATTAATGAGAGGCACAAGACTCTCCAAGATATGCGTGCTACTGAGACAAAGGGAGTGGAATTGGCCTCCTACCGCCAAAATAGGTGGCACATTCTTGTTTGAAATGTGGGAGGAGTCATGTGAGAAGGGGAGCCCTCCGACCACGTAGAGTGTGTTCGCCGATGCCTTCATTGGTCATTTCTGGTCTACCAAGACTAAGGAAGCCCGTGCAGCTGAGCTTGAGAGCCTGAAGCAAGGTAGCATGAGTATGAGGGATTATTATATGAGATTAATGTGACTGCACAATTATGCCATTTACATGTTGCCCACTATGGAGGATAGAGTGCGCCCGTTTGTGCAGGGCCTCAGCCCTTTGGTTATTAATGAGGCTGCTACAACTGCCTTGAATTCTGATATGAACTATGAGAAGATGGTGGAATTTTCTCAAGCCACGGAGACCCACAACCTTAAGAATATAATGGAGCAAGAGGGTAGCAATAAGGCCTGGTACGCGGGCAACTTTGGTATTTCCTCCGGTGGTGGGGGTGGTAGGTCAGCATTCAGGGGAGGGTTGTTAGGGCCATCCCAGTCCTTTGCTCAGTCTTCAATTAATGCATAGCCATCAGGGCCCAGTAAAAAGTAGTGGATCCGTTTCAGGCCCAATTAACAGGGGATCCTACCAGCACGGTCGGCCTGGAGGGAGATTCCAGCAGCAGCGGAGGCCCAATGCCCTAGGTAATGCATTTTGGGTCCGTTATGCGGCCGCATAATCATTTTGCGGGCCGCACAACCCATTGCAAACCCAACATGAAAATTTCTGGAGGAAAGTTCTATAGCGCATTATGTGACCGCATAATAGGTCTGCGGACCGTAGACCAGTCACCGAGTGAGGCGGGAGTGCCCAGTTCCGGAGGGCCATTATGCGGTCCATTTTGCTGACTGCATAAGCATTATGCGATTGCATATGAAACCCATATTTGTGTCGGTGCTTCATTTTTCTAATTTTTTTTACCCGACTCTATTTTGAATAAAAGCCCTTGGGGCTCGTTTGGAAGGCAAAAAACTGTCAATTTTGAGAGAAGAGGTGAGTGTTCCATAGAGAGAGAAGTAAGCCCAACATGCTTTCTTCATCAACATCTTGTCCAAGCTTTGAAATTCAACAAGAAATGTCACAAGATTTTCATCGAAGAGGTGAGGTTCTAACCACTAGTCTCCAAATTCGAGTTTAGATAGACGACTACAAAACAGGAGTAAGATTCTTGGGTATAAGAGTAGTTATTTATGCATACATGTACTATCTAGGGTTGTGGGGAGATTGTTAAGCTCAATTGGGTAGGTTTTGGGCAGTGAAATAGAGGAATCCACCTTGAGATCATAATGGTCACCTAGTGTTTGATAAAATGCTCAAATGAGCTAGAATCATGAAATCCTCCCTAACTCGTGTTTGATGTCGCTCTGTCTCTAAATAGATCGAAGTTTCTAGGATTCTGGAACTGTGTAGTGAATTAAGGAAAGCTTAAAGCGAGGTATGTTTGCTAAAATCCTCTTTTGTAATTTAAACCCTCAATGGCCCTGTAAATCCCAAGATTTTCATTATAAATTGATTATTCCAAATAAGCCTTGGGCTAAAATAAATATGCATTCAATATGTATTCCAAAGATTCTTGTTATGTGGGGTTACTATTTGAGAACATGGTTTAAGTAGGGAGTATGTGTTATTATGTTATGATTTAAAAATTTGATTTTAATGAAAGCTATCATCTCAAATTGTGTAAGAAATCACTTGTGCTTAAGACCCTAAATTGCTCAATTATGTGTTTAAAGTCTTACTTTGAATGGTCTTGTCGTTGCTTATCCATGATGATATTTCAAAGTGAAAAAAGAGAACACGAAATATGATGTGCGGCCAACGTGCCAAGAACGATATTGCATCATGGCCATTGGTGTTGGTGAAATGAATGATATGCACAAGATTACCAATAAGTGGTAAATCCTTTTTAAAATAAATGCTATGGGAGTATCAATTAGAACCCGAGGAAGGGTAGGTTGAAATAACCTAACCCCGAAAATACACGTGCCGGTGTAGGAGTGATTGAGGGGTAAATCCCTATATTGATGTGTTGAGATGATTCCTCTTAAATGAGATGAGATAGATGAGGTGAGATTGTTCCTCTTAATTTGGATGAGATGATTTATAGTGGAAAGTGATGTCGATCCACACGGCATTGTTGTGAGACGGCTTAGCCGATCGGGCTAAGATCGGACGCCATGTCGTGCACATGGTTGTGTTACGATTGGATATCTCGGTGTGAGATGGCTTAGCCGATCGGGCCGAGATCGAACTCCGTGCCAATAACATAGTGGTATATCGGTACTAAAGATCTCCCAACTTAGAAATATTAGAATTTACTTGAAATTTATCCTTCTCTTAACTAGACACTTCAATGTTGTTTAAGGCTCTCATTGATTCCATGGTTCTTTCTCATTTTACTTTTACTCGTTCTATTTATAAGGTGTTTAGTTATACATACTAGTACAATTCTGTAACGCCTCGAACTCGGGGAGCGGGACAGGCGCTTAACCGAGTGAACCCGACCGAGCAAGCCTGTTAGATTTCCATCCACCCAAACTCTTGCATGAATAAAGAGGAGATGCACTCCAGTAATCAAACACTGAAAAGATTTCATTAACGACTCTCATTTCATTTCCATTAACAACTTCACTAATAATTTCCAAAATATGACAAGTTTATAGATATAATGAAAATACATGTTTGCCCAATACCAGCATCTCTAGTTTAATTCCCCCACATCAAACACCACCCATAACTTGTCTACGAAGCCTCTAACTACGACAGAAGAGTAATGCGGAAATGCTGGCAACAAGGCCCCCGCTATACCTCAAAACACAAAGTACAACATCTAATAAGGACCAAGGTTGCCTGCTGAAGAACTACCTGCATCCATTGAAGATGCAGCGCCCCGGCAAAAGGGACGTTAATACATATGGAATAGTACTAGTATGTAAAGCTAAATGTCCTCTTTCAAAATAGAATGTCAATATAAGAAAGGGAAAAACCATAGAAACAACAAGTCATAATCAACTATATCCAAATGCCAGTTAAAAACATAATAATTTTCAAAATGCGAAAAAAATATATATTTTTGGTTGGGAGATCATTAGCATCGATATACCACCATGATTTTAGCACGGAGTCTGATTATGCTCGATCGGCTAGGCCATCTCCCCACGAACAATGTGGTTTGACATGTGGCGAGAAAGAAAGGTGTTACCAAGAGTAGTACCACCATGTGCGCAACATGGTGTCCGATCTCCACCCGATCAACTAGGCGGCCTTTCCACATATGTCGTGTGGGTTGACTTTTCCAAATCACAGCTATTTTCAATCTCATCCCAATTAAGGGGAATAATCTCATCCTAAATAAGGGGAATAATCACAATCCACTCCTACACCGGCACATGTAGTTTCGGGTATGGGCCTTATGACCCACCCTTCCTCGATTTAATAATGATACTCCCAAAAATATTTTTGGTTTACACACAAGAGGAAAAAAAGAACAAATATATTTACCTCATCATCTTTCGCATTGTATAAATCTCCACTAGTCTTTTCAACCAACCACAACAACAATATTTCCTTTGTTCTTTTGGCCATTCACGAGATTCTTTATTCAAGGCACGGTGGCCATATTTCAAATTCCACACTTTCATACCTTCCTTTCCATGGATCATCACCACAAATATCAACATATGTACTATTCCGGAAATCACAAATTTAAGTTCATTGGAAATGAAAAATTTAATCACAATAGATTCCTTTCCATGAAATGGAGTAAAAAGATTGGCAATCGATGCGCAAGTTAAGATCATATACTAGAAACATGCCATTATATTTTAAAAGAAAATAATTTTGGAATAGTTAAATCAAAGCCCATATCATAATCATTCTCACATCATCTTATTTCATTGGCACCACTAGCCACAAGTAAAACTTTCATTCTTGGCACGATATCCCCAATTCACTTATTTCATTTTCAAACCTCTTTATAGATTATCGACAACAAGACATTTTAAATCAAGACCTAACGAACACATATAAGCAATTAAGAGTTTTATGCATATCGAGTTTTTCTCACACAATTTGGCATACTAGCTTTCATTTGAAACACGAGTGAAAGCCATAACATTCTAATACGCGACCCATACTTTGAACGTATATCACTTGCCATAAGGTTCATTCAGAATAGGCACGTTTGTAAGGAATAACCTGGAACACAGGAATTAGGAACTTGAGCCAACCATACTTGAAACTTACGGGAACATCATGGAATTCAATTCCAAGAGAGTAGTTTAGCCAACATACCTTGTTTGAGCTTCCTTAAGGTACTACAATGTCCCAACACTTCTGGCAATAACAATCTATAGGAAGATAGCGAAAATCGAATAATAACTAGAAGGATTCACGTGGTGTAACTCTCTTAGGAGTTCACCTATCATGCAAAATAGATTGTAAAGCTCTACAATGGTAATTCCTTCCCCCCTCAACCAATTTCAAAAAAAAAAAAAAAAGCTACCCAAACTAGTTCACTAACCTCACATACTACAATCTATTGATTCATGCATGGCCTAATTCCAACTCCATAACTTAATTAACCTATAACAATTGCATGAATTTTTAGGAAAAGGTCTTACCTGTGTAGATGATGATCTAATGAATGGCTTTTTGATTCTTGAAGATTGGTGCAAGATTGGATGATTAGAATGCTAGCTTTCCTCCTTCTCCCTGCAAGATGCTCTCACCTCTCTCTAAAATCATCAGATAATTGCCCCAAAATAAGCCCCAGAGTCTATTTATTAAAATGTGGTGGGGTTATAAAATCAGAAAATAGACCCTCCGAAATCAGGTCTGCAGTCGCATAACTGACCGCATAACAGGTCTGCGGTCCGCAAACTGGACTGCAAAATGGTCCTCAACAATCTGGGCTAGATTGGTCAAGTGTGTGACTGTTCTGCGGTCCGTAGATCACTTATTGTGCCGCATAATGAATTATGTAATCGCAGAATGGGCTCAAAACAACTTTCAAAATTCAACAACTCCCTGCCCAACTCTACGACCATTATCCCATAAAATATTTCTGCGGTCACGAAACAGATCACATAATTCTGTTCTTCTGCCAAAAAACTCCATCAAATCCTAAGTGCATTCTTCTAATCAAAAAGTCCGAACCACGAAACTTTAAATTCCTTGGCGAAATTTTACGGGGCCTTACATATTCCATTTGGACTAAAGACCCATTTGCCGGCGGCGCTGCATCTTTAATGGATTTAGGTGGTTCCATAGCAGGCGGCATTAATCAGTGATAGCAGTACACCCTCTCCTCGGCTGACTTGGTGAGCCTCACTTCCTATCGGGGTCTTGTATCTTTTGTTCTTTACGTATAATGTTTAGATACAGCCAGGGCCTTGTTGCCGGCACTATCATAGTATTCTTTTTATTCCGTTAGAGGCTTCATAGACATTATGTGAGTTGTATATTGGTGTTGGGAATGTCAAACTAGAAACGTTGTATCTGTATCAAATGTTCCACCTCAAACTATGAATGTCTAATGTATTTTGGAATTATAAATGAAGTAACTAATGGTAGTAAAATTGTGTTGTTCACATGATCTTCTTAATGTCTAATTAATGGAAGTGCACCTTTACTGTATTCCTTCAAACACATAAGCCTACCTCTACACCACGAAACCTTAAATTCCTTGGTGAAATTTTACGAGGCCTTACATCCTCCCCCATTAATGATCATTCGTCCTCGAATGAGGAGTAGAGTCTGCCCAGAACATCCAACATAGTTCATCTCCTCCTTTCACACATTGCAATCTCCCACATTTGACTAACTCCCAAATTTTAAAAAAATTTCGACAGAGTCTGCTCTGTAATTGGGCCAATCCACCTGCCAGAGAATCACCAAAAACCAATCCTAACAACATATACATAAACTGATGATGCAATATAACATAAAACTAACATCATCTGTGGCCTCGAAAGCAATATATTACCAGAAAAGGAACACCCTTAGCATAAGCTGTACATATGATACGTAATTTGTGGGAAAATTTTCATAGAACGATTACATAGCTATTCAAACAAATAAGGGTACTTCTTATTCATTTCTTTCACAGCCTCCCAGGTGGTCTCTTCGACTTACAGACTTCGCCATAACACATTAAAGGAGGAAATCTTAATCTCTTGGACTTATTTAAGAAGGGTGGCAAATAGATACCCCTCATTATCCAATTATCCATTAACTTCACCTTCACTAGCCTTCACCGGAATGATAGACAGAGGATTTCCAACTACCTTCTTAGACACAAACACATGAAACACTGTGTGCATGGAGAACCACGATGGGGAATTATCATACTCATATTTCGGCCTACTTTATCTCCTTCAAGATTCCCTAAGACCCAAATGTAAACTACACCAATCTTACCTTTATCGACAATTCGCATAATATCTTCATGGAGAAAATCTTGCTCCTGTTCACTCTCTTTAACTCTAAATCTCTACGCCGAGCACCCAAACTAAACCTTTGGCGGCTTTCAACGATTACTCTATGATGTGCTAGAATGAATATGACAATAGAGTTCCTACCCAATATGTTCGATTACGGAGGGATGCTTCTTCTTTGACATGTTTGAACCTACAACTCTCAATAGATTTACCACAAATAGGAACAACAAGGTTCGAGATTGGACTGGAATTATTCAAGAATCCATCGATGTACCGAGAAGGGCATTTTAAGAGGTTATACTAAGAGACACGAGGGTTATCACCAATAGCACTGACATAGTTAATCACTATGGTAACATCATCGATTCGACAAATGAGGCATAGGGTTGCCTAGTAGGCATGGATAAGGTAGGGACCATGTTCATGATTCCGAGTTTCAAAGGAAATGAGTCATTTTAGACCTGTAACATATGGGGGGCACGATCGGAAGGATAAATATATTAGTATCAGCTATTTTTAGAAGACTATGTGTTATGAAAAGGACGGCAACAATTGTTTCATTCCATATGTGCCTTGTTCGGCAATAGTAAGCCTCAAGGAGGAATAGCCAAGTATGTGACACCAATTGCCTTCTTGAGTGTAAGGAAAATTGGTTTAGTTCTAAATGAGAATATTCCGGTACCCTGCAAGTGATATGGGTTTCAAAATACATGAAGTTGCATTATGCACTTAACATCAATTGACACCAGTAATAGATCTGCCACAAGCCTGTGAAGTTGAAAAAGAAGTTGAACACTTGTGAGATTATTGTCATTCAAACAGCTTAACACTTCCTGATACTTGATCCAATATGAGAGGGCTAGAGATACGACTAGCTTGACCCTAAAACTAAATATGTTCATGATAGGTGCCTAAAATTTGAAACATCTAACTTCAAACTTTTCATGGGTGAAACCTTGTATCTAGGACATCTTAATAATGAGATTAAAGCATGCATTGGTTAGAGAGGGTCTAAGTGTTGATAGAACGACCCGGGGAGAAAGGCAAATAAATATTCTCCCCACCAAGGGATGTGGAATATTAAGGATGGTAAAACTCTCCGCACTTGACAATGGCATAGCCACTGATTTTAGAAGTCGAGTGTGTAAAGATAACAAACCCAATGAGACACTATAAAATAATCATGGAATGTTTATAGATGTTCATAACTAGTTCGCCATGGATTTTATGGCTTGAAAAGTACCTAGATGCTAATGAAAGATGGGAAAACATGCGAAGCAGACATGATGCTATGATAACCCCCAAAGGTGCATTTGGTCTTGACGGAGACCCTACTAAGGGTCCTTATGAGAAAGGAAGTGTTACAGTGAAACATAGAAGGACGTGATCTCTCATGACTAGCACAATGAATTCACTAAGGAACACAGTTAATACATGTTGTGGAGGTATAAAGAGAAGATGAACATTTGTCATGAGCTGGATGTGTTTCTACCATAATAACTCTCAAGCTACCATACCGGGCCACTTCATGGGCAACTACGATACTAGGAATAAAGTGATCTACTTATTGCGGAATGTCCTAAGTGGACATGAATGTCATACTGAGATAGGCAAACTATAGATATTCCTTTGCCGAATTTGTGAGAAATCCCAAATTTTTGAGAAACTTTATGCGGACGAGTGACCATTTCAATTAACATGTACCCATATGATAGGTGCTGAGATATGCTCTTATGTTACTAAATAGTGAAAAGGGTTTATGATAATGCTCACAAAAGGGAGTAAAGTGACTGTTCAATCCATTTGAATCACGTGCAAAGGAGAAAGAGACTGGCTCAAGAACGATCTCGACACTAGGCTGCCTTACATTACATTTGATACCACGTAGGTAAATATTGTGATGGTGCACGCACAAGCACAGGTGAGCAGATGTTATCCATTTGAATCAGAAGATTCTATAAGAAATTCACCAGGTATAGTCCCTTGTTGAGAATTTAGGGAAGCAAGTGGGAAGTCTTAGCCTACGGTTATAACTCAATTCAAGAACATAGTTGTAGAACTCAATTCCTCAAGAGGTTGTAAATAAGATAACTATGATAAAGAGGCTTCACAAATGATACGTCTCATTCAAAGAGTAGATATAGAGAATGGCTAATAAAGTTGTTCTGATTCTATCCCAATTTCCATCGCAACATGAGGAATGAATGACATATGACAAAGTGGAACCGGGATCAATAAGGGCATATACATTATGAGATTGGACAGTCAATATACCTGTAACCACATCTGGAGAATCCTCCAACGTTTGACGCCTCCTCTTAGCTTAAAACTTCTTGTGCCCTCCCGAGCTCCGAATACCACCCCTATCTGCTCCATGCCCTGCGGACGGTATAGCGCCACTAGCTGGGGAGGCACTGTAGATGTAGTAGCAACAGAACTGGATGGTTGTGTTGCATCCCCGCCCATACTGACGAGCCGAATGACAATATCTCTGAACGTGACCCCTCATACCACACTGATAGCATACATTGGTACCATAGTGACATACTTCCGAATGACATCTCCCACACTTCACACAACAGGGATGAGGTTTGCTAAGTTGACTCACCCCCCTGACCTGATATTCACCATTTTTGCATATATCATAAGCATCCCCCTTATCCTTCCTCCAGGCCTCCAATGTGGGAGTAACAAACCCTATACCCGTTTGCTGTGTGGGCCTTTGGAATTTCCCAAACCTACCACCCCTAGCATGCTGCTGAGCATTCTCACAATACGATGCCTAATGTTCATTCCCGCACATCGGGCAGACTGCCATAGGTGTAACCAACCCAGGGCATTTGTTCTTCTTGTGCCCCCTCTTTCCACAGCCATAGCATATTTCAAGAGTCATCCAACATGTTCCCAAGTGACGCTTCTTGCAAATCGAACAATCCGATTCATTAGCACCAACAACCCTATTCCATTTCTTAGATTCTCTCACCACACAATCCGGTGGTGCGATGACATTGGTAGGAACAAGGACACTTCCCTTAGTCGCAAGTTCTTTGAATCCCTGTATAGCTCAACGCATTCTCCCAACGAAATCTTGTGTAATCTCCCCAGATTAAATGGCGTGGTCATTCACTCCTTGCTTCTTCGAACTCGTGGATTAGTCATCTGGAAAATGAGACATGGCAAGGAAATTAGCTTCCTATCTTATGCTCTATCGCACGATCTGGAGTATCAAAGAAGTGTTAAATTCCTAAATGTCCAAGTAGCCACCTCATTATAGATGTGCTCGACAACATACCGATAAGAAGGACTCTACAAGACATGGCTTCTAGACATCCAAGGACACTTTAAAACCTAAGGCTCTGATTCTAAGTTTGTCATCCCCCAAACTCGGGGAGCACGGCCGGCGCTCAATCGAGTGAACCCGCCCAAGCAAGCCTGTTAGATTTCCATCTACCCAAACTCATCCATGAATAAAGAGGAGACGCGCTCCATAAATAAAACACTGAAAAGATTTCATTAACGACTCTTATTTAATTTCCATTAACAGCTTCATTAATAATTTCAAAAATATTACAAGTTGATAGATATAATGAAAAAACATGTTTGCCCAAATACCAACATCTCTAGTTTAATTTCCCACATCAAACACCACCCACAACCTGTCTACGGAGCCTCTAAGTACAAAATAAGAGTAATATGGCATAGACGTTTTATGTTTCGTACACGCATCAGAGCCAAAAGTTTCTCCACATATGTAGCTACTAAACAAAGAAATATATGCATTGATTAAGGGACTTACAAAAATGGTAACAGACGGATTAACACTACTCAACTGTTAAAAAAAACTCCTACAATAACTGCCAGTCAAGAAGTTTTGGGAAACGTTTCCTTCTTGTCAATCCATTCACAGCATAGTTTCTTATTTTCCTCCGTAACTGGTTTGAGTACGTATACCTTCGGTTTCTTCTTCTTAATCTGTTTCAGTTTCCTCGTCTTGCTTGCAGAAATTGGAGAACTCCTCATTCTGCTTTGCAATGTTGTAACCCTGTACTTAGGTGACTTAACTAGTTTAGAAGGGCTCTCATTATGATTTTGTATCTCCATAAGGATCTTCAACACCTTATCCAATTTTTCATTCACAACCTTCAACTCTTTGCGGACATCTTGCATAGTACTCCTTTACCGATAACTTTATCATAAAAACCACTGACTAGTGGGAAACAAGGAATACTCCCACCCAAAGGATCATCATCAACAAAGTTAACTTCATCATTCATCTCTAAGTTCACTGCACCAGATGCCTTTTTAAAGGAAGTCACCTATTCTAGATGAATCGCTAGGTGGTCAATTATATAATCCGCCACCTCATCGCACATAGTACAAAATTCTTCTTGTAGTCCATATCCATCTCACATAGGGTAGGAATAAGGTAAGGTTACACCTCCTGAAATATAGCATAGATAGAGTCATAGATAAGGAATAAAAAAAAACACGAGGTCTATGACAATCTCCTACTTTGGTTGAGTCTAATCTATTGGTGGAGTGTTATTGCACTCCCTATCTTACAGCACCAAGGTGATCAACTCTCAGCTTAAAGGGATCACAATTAGGGTCATATGTCACTTTCTTGCTATGCCATCTCAACATACTTGGCAGTGGCATGGGTGCGACCTTTGATTTCTCGGCATTACGACCAAATAGTGAAATTTCTTCTTACGCCCATGCCTATATTTTTTCATGAATAAAAAAGTTATTAATTTTTGTTTCCTACAAATAAAATATTAGTACTTAGCTACAAAGATTTTTTTACTTTGTACCAGAGATTTTGCTTTCCTTACTCTTGCTCACATATTATTTGTAAACTGGCAACATGTCCTTCTTCAAGTACTTAATTGTAAGCTCAAAACACTCCTTTCCCCATGGATATTTCTTAAAAATGTTCAAAATGTGAGTCATACAAATCCACTTCTTATCGACGTGCGCTATGTTATCCCTTGGTAGCATGATTGAAAGGACAAACCACACAAATGAAAGCTTAACCCTCTTTTCTATGCTAAACCTCTTGGACTTCAACATCGTCAAAAGCTTCTTTGCTTCCTCCTCCTTCTTACTAGTTACAAAAACTTTGTTGTAGAATCTTTCGCCATCCTCCAACACTTTTTTCATTTCTTCTTTATTAGGTTTGGCACAACATTTCAACCATTAATCATAGAAAAATCCTTCAATCCAAAGTGAACAGGCATGCCTCTAACTAAAAACTATAACTCGTGCTTCTTCACGCAATAAATTCAGTGAATCAGCTAGGAATGGACAAGTTGTCCGTTGAACTGTGTCAAATGCTCTGAAAGTTTTGCGAACTATGCAAAACAACTGCTATCAAACTTTTCCATCAATTTGATTTTTCTGATTTTTCATTAAGCTCATTGAGTTGGTTGATCCTAGACCTCACACTAATCTTGGCTGGGAAATGTCTATGCTTTCTTAGAAAAGTCCTAAATTTGTATTTAGATTTGTCGATCTCCCTTACAAACACAGGAATTGACAGAGCATCCTGGTTACCTTCAACTACTGCATGTGTTTCACTTTTTAACTCATCTTCACCATCTTCAGGTTATTCATCATCTTCATCATCTTCTTCATCATCGTCATCATCATCTTCTTCTGCTACTTCTTTTTCTTCTTCAGCATTTTTATCCACCTCCGAGCAACATCACAATTCCTATCCTCCTCTAGAGCATCATCATCATTTTCATCATCCTCCCCACCTAAAGCATCATCATCACTATTGTTTTCTTCTTCGGCAATTACTTTATTAAAAATCTGTTCTTCCGTTTGAGTTTGTGCTGAATTTATCTCCAAGTCTTCTTCGTCCTCCTCTTCAACACCCTCTATCGCTAAGCTCCTTGAAACAAACTTTTACTAATAGGTGTGTCCTCATCAACAAATCTAGACCTTGATCTTGTTCATTTATTACTAGTAGAATTTGATGGATCGTTTTCCTTTTTCCTCGTATCACGCTCATAAATCTCATCATTTCCTTTACATGTGAAGTATTAGAAGTATCTACATTTCGTTTCCTAGTAGCAGTTTTAAAGGCTCGGGATTTATCTTACTAGGCGAAGCTTCTTGTATTTCTGCATTTCGTTTCCTATTTGGAGGCTTTGAAGGCTGCGGAATTGCTATCATTGCCGATGGAGTATTCTTCTTTGCAATTGATTCTTCCTCATGCTGCCTACCTGCAAACATGCAATGTCACATTAAATAATTTGAAACATATGATCGGAATAAGAAAAGTAATCCCCAATTATAACAAACATCTATGACCATACGACAACCGACCACAAGTTTATCAATAAATATTTGTCATGTCAACATCTGGGAGCGCGACCGGCGCTCAACCGAGATGCCCCGATCAAGCAAGCCCACTTGATGCCTTTTACCTCAACTTACCCATGAACAATATAAGAATTACTAACAAGAGATAGATATTAGAAGAGTAAAGTGTTCTACATTCTTTTTCCATTACTCAAAAGAGTTTCATTTACAATTTCAAAAATATTACAAGTTCATAGTTATGAGGGAAAACATAGATTACAAATACCAACACTTCTAGTTCATTACACGACATCGAACACCACCCACAACAAGTCTATGGTGCCTATAAGTAGAACAGAAGAGTAGTATGAAAGTGTCGGCGATAAGGCCCCGGCTATACCTCAAAACACAATGTATAGCATCAAGTGACATAAGCCCAGAATAGAATAGGGCTCACCAATTCCTGCTGAGTAGAGGGTAACAACGAGCAAGGATCAAAGCTTCCCGCTGGCGAACCGCCTTCATCCATTTAAGATGCAGCAGCCCCGACAAAGGGCGCGTTAGCACATATGGAATGGTACTAGTATGTAGAACTAAATATCCTCTCATGTAATTGAATGACAATTAAAAAAAGTATTATCATGAAAGTAGCAAGAAACAATCAATGATTGCCAAAAATAAAAATAAAACCAACCAATGATATCCAAATGCCAAGTTAAAACATAACAAATTTTCAAAATAAGAAATTAACATTTTTGGTTGGGAGATCATTAGCCTCTGATTATCACACCATTCAAGAGGCGTGGAGTCGAGCGGCTGATCCATCTCTCTACGAATACATGTGGATTGACATGATGATGTGAATAAAAGGTGATACAAAGAATGGGGAACCACCATGCACGCGACATGGCGTCCCATCTCCACCCGATCAGCTAGGCCTTCAACCCACATATGTCGTGTGGGTCGACATCCAATTCAAGGCTAACAACAATCTCATGCCAATTAAGAGGAATAATTTAAACACATCAGTTTCATCCCAATAAAGAGGAATATCTCATCAACTCCTACACCGGCTCGTGTAGTTTTGCGTGTGGATGTTACAACCCACCCTTCCTTGGCTCAATAATGATACTCCCAAGAACATTTTGGTTTTCACACAAAGGAAATAAAAAAACTAAATTCATTCACCTAGTAACCTTTCGCATCATATATCGCTTCATTAGTACTTTCAATCACTCACAATATCATTATTTCATAGGCTCTCTTGGCCAAACATAGAGTTCTTCATTCAAGGCACGATGGCCGTACTTCATATTCCACACTTCTATTTCATTACTTTCAAGGATCATTATCATAAACATTAACACATAGATTATTGTGGAAATCATAACTTTAAGTTCATTAGTAATGAATACTTTAATCACAATGGATTTCCTTCCAAATAACGGTACATAATGATTGGCAATTGAAGGACAAGTTGAAATCATAAACGAGTGATACAAAATTTATCCTTGAAATATTTTTCGCAAAAAGGACAATACACAGTTTCAACTCATGAGTCTGTAAGGGCTCAAAACACATTGGAAATAATAGTGACTTACGATTGAAACATGGATTCAAATAATATTTATTAGTCACAACCACCATATTTGAACATTTTCACACTATGGGGAGTATAATAGGATATGATTAATTCAAACGTGACTCGACTACATAAGCATTTAGGCAAATGAATTTTCAGAATCAATTTGGAACAGTTGGAATGAGAGTTTGAAGAAACCATATTTAGAACTTCTAAGGAACTCATGGATTCCAATTCAAGAAAGGGAGTTTAGCCAACATACCTCAAATTCGTCCCTAGTGATATTAAAATGATCCACAACACTAAGCAACTTCAATCTACAATAACAACATCCAACGGGATCAATATAGGTAGCAATTTCCACAATGCAAGTCATCTAGGAACTTTATTAAACACCTAGTAGGCATAAATCTCTACAACTCTTAACCATGAAGTTTGTTAATCCAAATACCACCATTTTTACAAACACTACACCCCACTATCATCCTTAAGTAGTTTATAACTTCCAACATCACATGCATGTCCGACCTTCCACAACCAACCAACAAATTCCACCAAATAACAACCCCTCAATCGATACAATGTCTATGAACTTAAATGGGTAACATATGGCTTCCAATCACTACTCGATAAGTTCCAATACTTAATTCATACTCACATACTCATAATAAATCCATGCATGTTAGTTTAGGGGGTGAAAAATTACAATGTCTGCCGTAAAGGCTGGATATGACTTAACTCTTCATTCACACACCAAGAGCTCCAAATTTGGGTAACTCCGTAAATTTCCAAAAATTTCGACAGAGTTTCCCTCGCATTTGGGAGTATCCATCTGTCAAAGAGCCCCAGGAACCAATCCTAACATCACATTCACAACCCTACAAAACACCACATAAATATAAATTACACAAATATCAACCTTACAAGCTATATATCACCAAAAAAATGGTATCTTAACATAAGTTGCACATGTATAAGTCATAACACATAGGGAGTGCTTTTCAAACCCTAACCATTTCATTATAAAAACAAGTTAGAATGTTTTCCTTTTGCAACACCCTCGGCCTTCGAGGTGACCTCATTGACTCACAGACTTTGCCATAGCACTTGATGGAGGCAATCTCGTCTTTTGGATTTGTCTAAGAAGGATGACAATTAGGTACTTCTCATAAGCCAATTATCCATTAACTTCAAATTCAATAGCCTCCACCAAGACGTTAGGCAAAGGATCTCCAACTACCTTCTTTGACGTAGACACATGAAGCACCTGTTGCATGGAGGACAACGATGGGGGACATCATACTCGTAGTTTGGCCTATTTCCTTTAAGATCCCATAAGGCCCAATGTGTATTGCACCTACTTTACCTTAATTAACATTTCACATAATGTTTTCATGGAGAAAATCTTGAGAAAAACCCATTCACTTTCTTCAAACTCCGAAATCTCTGTGTCGAACCTCTAAATTGGACTTTGGCGATCCCCAACCTCCTCCTCCTTATTCTGTGATGTGTTTGAAGGAATATGACCTTAGAGTTTCCTACCCCAATCTTTTTGATCATGGAATGATGCTTCTTCTTTGAAATGTTTGAACCTACAACCCTCTATAGATCTACTACAAATACGAACAACGAGGTTCGAGATTGAGATATAATTGTTCAAGAATCTGTCAAGGTGTTAAGCACATGCATTTCAGGAAGTTATACCCTAAGAGGTGTGAAGTTTACTACAAATAGAGTTGTCATGGTTAATCATTATGATGAAATCATTAATTCGACAAACGAGACCTACCGTTAACTAGTACACATTGATAATGTGGAAACCATGTACATGATTTTGAGATGTAAAACAAATGAGTCGGTTTAGACATGTGATATACGGGACGCATGACGGGGAGGATAAAGAATCGGTTACTCCTTGAAGGCGATGAGTTATGAGAGGGTTAGTAGTAATTGTTTTATTCCATATGTTCCTTGTTCGGCAATAGTAAGCCTTAAGGAGAAATAGTCCAGTATGTGACACCAGTTGCCTCCTTGAATGTAAGGAAAATCAGTTTAACTCGAAGGGAGAAGATTATTGCACCATGAATGTGAAAGAGGTATAAAAAATACATGAAGTTGCATCACGCTCTTAACAGTATTTCACACAAGGAATCAAGGCCCTATGCCCACGAGGTTGGAAAAGAGGTTGAGCACTTGTGAGGTTATTACTCTAGCAACTTAACCCTTCCCAATCGTTTCCTATATGAGAGGACTAGATATATGATAAACTCATCCTTAAAATTAATATGTTCATGATATGTGCCAAAATCTAAAACACCCACCTGAAGTGGGGAGGTAAAGGTCGCAGTAGAGCTACTTAACTTCAACCATACACGAGGGAAACCATATACCTAGGAAATCTTAATAATAGGATGAAATCATGCATTGGTTAGAGAGGTCCTAATGGTTGATGCGATGAAAATGCGAAAGATAAACCCTCATCCACCCAAGGATACGGAATGCTGGGGAACGTAAAATCTTTGCACATGACAATGGCATAGTAAATGATTCTGAAAGCCAAGTGTAAAAGATAATGGAACCCAGGGAGGCACTATGGAGTAATTAAGCAATGTTTGTGAATGTTCATAATGAGTTTGCCACGGGTTTTGTGACTTGGAAAGCACCCGTATGCTAATGGAGGATGGGAAAAACATGAGAATCAGTCGTGGTACTACGATAACCCAAAAGTATATTCGGTCTTGACAGAGAGCCTATTAAGGATCATATGAGGAAAGAAGTGTTAACAGTGAGTCATGGAAGGACGCGCTCTCTCGTGGTTATGCCAACAAGTACTGGGAGGCTAGCGCAATGAGTATTCTAACAACGGAACACAGTTAGAATATGTTGTAGAGGTGTAAAGAAGGAGTGGACACTTGTTATGAGTTGGACATAATAACTCTCAAACTATAAAACTAGGTTATGAACAGCTACAATGCTAGGAACGAAATGATTTACTCACTTAGAAATGATTTAGGTGGATTGAAAGTTACAGTTGGATAGGTAAACAAAAGATCTTCCTATGACAAAGTAATGAGGATCTCAAATTTCAGAGAAGCATTATGCGGACAAATGACGCTTTCAATTGATATGAACACGTATGATATGTGTTGAGATATGCTCTTATGTTACTAGACAATGAAAAGGGTTCATATAATGTTCACAAAAGTAGTAGAGTGACCATTCAAACCATATGAGCCACATACATAGGTGGGAGAGAGAGTGGCTCAAAAAAGTTCTCAACACTAGGTTGCTTTACACTAGATTTGATGCCATGTAAGTAAATATTATGATGGTGCGTGCAAAGGTCAACAAATATTCTCCATTTCAATCAAAAGGTTCTCTTAAGAATTTCAACATGTATAGTCCCTTGTCGAGAATTTAGGGAAGCAAGTGGGAAGTATTAACCTAGGGGTATAACTGAATTCAAGGAAATCATTATAGAACTCAATTCCTCAAGAGGTTGTAAGTAAGAGAACTATGGTAAAGAGGCTTCACGAATAATGCGTCTCGTTCAAAAAGTAGGTACATGCAATGTTTTGTGATTCAGTATGTTGTTAAGGCAACATTTATGTTAGCTCTCCAATGGAGATGTACATATACAACAAGTAAAATTATGTGGCGTGGAGAATGATGTAGCAAGGAGTGACTTACTTGGTGACTTTAGGTTGTCGAGGCATTCCCTTAATTGATGCCCCTCCACTCCACATCCATAACATACATTGGTACCATAGAGACATACCCCCGAATGACATCTCGTAAACTTCTCCCAACGAGGATGAGGTCCGCTAAGCTGACTCGCCCCACTGACCATATTTTTACACTTTTTGCATACATCATAAGCATCCCCCCTATCCTTCATCTAAGCCACCATAGCGGGCTTAACAATCTCTGTACCAGTTTGCTGTGTGGGCCTTTGGAATTTCCCAAGCGTGCCACCCCTAACACGTTCCTCAGCATACTCACGACACGATGCCAAATGTTCCCTCCCGCATATCGGGCAGGCAGGGTTAGGTGTACCCAACCTGAGGCTTTTTATTCTTGTGCCCCCTCTTTCCACAACCATAGCATATTTCAAGAGTCATCCAAAATGTCCCTAAGTGGTGCTTCTTACAAATCGAACATTCCGCTTATTGGTAGAAAGAACCCTCTTACATTTCCTAGGTGCTCGAACCACATGATCCGGTGGTGTGGAGACAGCGATAGGAACAAGGGCACTTCCCCTAGCAACTAATGCTTCCAATCCCTTCATGGATGGACCCATTCTTCCAACGAACTCTTGTGCAATCACCCCAGGTTCAATTACGGGGTCATTCTCTCATCGCCGCTTCGAATTTGATATACTATATAACATAGATTTTTACGACTTAGATATCTATTCAGATTAAATCAAGAATACTTAGAATATTGGATAGAAACTATGAAAAATCTATATTTATTAGAAAAATTACATATAGATAATATAACAAGTTATATTAGAACACAAGACATAGAATATTTAGATTTGGTTCTAATATAAATTTTTCTAATTTATTAGAAAATTACTTATAGATAATATACCAATTTGGGGGTGCGGAATTCATTTTATTATCTATTAATTTTTAGGGAAGGTTTTTTCATGGTATTCATGTTTTAGTAGTATTAATCTCTTCATTTCTTTAACGTTTTCGTTAATAAAATCTAAATATTCTATGTCTTGTGTTCTAATATAACTTGTTATATTATCTATAATTAATTTTTCTACTAAATCTAGATTTTTCATAGTTTCTATCCAATATTCTAAGTATTCTTGATTTATCATTAATCTGAATAGATATGTAAGTCGTAAAAATCTATGTTATATAGTATATCAAATTCATACCATGGTTGATTTATTAGCTGCATTGTTTCGGTGTATTCTATTATTTCTTCCATAATTAATAAGTCAAATATTTTTTCCCTAATATCATTATTAAGTTTTCTAAGTAAATATAGTACCAGTATCTCTAATCTCTATATATGTTATTCTAATTTTATCATCTTATACTAAAGTTATTCTGAACATTTCGCTTAGTCACTACCATATTTTTTTGGCTTCAATCAACTACCCTAGCAGCGCCTCAACACTGTGTACTCCCCTTAACACGGCTTCCTTGCCTTTTCCGGTTTCCACTACAGGACGGCATAGCCTGGGCTTGACTACTCTCAGCCTACTAACTCATATGGCAAACTTACTAAAAATGTTCAGCAGAAAAATACTATAACATGATTAAACTAGTATAACATTTAATAGATTATCAGGAATATATAAGTTTAGCTATTTATAATAATAAATAAACATACCTCTGTAGGTAGATTTTCCCGTCAAGTATTTGAAGTAGTTTGTGATATATGCTCCATGAGTAAATAAGTAGTTTTATTTTTAAATATATATTTTTACAAAGAGTAGAGGGGTCAGAGAGATTAGAGAGAGGTTAGAGCAAAATTGCCCGTATGAGGCTTGCTTCCTCCTTCTCCTCCTCCTTCTATTTATACAAGAAAAACTATCAACAAAAAGTCCTAAGTGCCCTTCAACTTTACAGATGGGCGGTTCTAATTAAAAGTTGGAAAAGAAAAAGTTAACCGTCCTTTTCTTTACATTTAGACGATTGAAAATTAAAGATCAAAAAGCAAAACACTGTCCTATTTTTGGGTTTATTACATAGCTGTCTTCTTTATGTCATTTTCCTTCCTGTCTCTTTTTTCTTTACGTCTCTTCTTCATTCAATCTTCCTCTTCTTCCTTTGTCTTTTTCCTTTCTTTTCTTTGCAGTGTCCTTTCTTCTCTTCTTTTCAACTTTCATTTACTCTTTGTGTTTTTCTTCTCTTTGTCAGCATCATTCCTCTTTCTTCTTTTTTTCTTCTTTATTACTTCTTTATTGTTTTGTCTCCTTTTTTCCTTTGCAGTCTTCTTTCCTTTTTGTCGTCTTCTTTTCCTCATTCATTGATTGTGGTAGTTGTAGATTCTTCCAAGAAATCACTCCATGTTAAATTCTGGAATAACATTATCTTCTCCATTGCATTTTGAACATATGTGATCGGGGTATTTAGGTCCTATGATTTTGCAATATCTCGATAATAAGTCTTCTGAAATAAAAATTTTCTTAATAGCTCTTGTAATCGGTATCTGTTCTGGCTTTAATAGGCTGATAACCCATTGCCGTATGTCCTCCATATCTTGCCTTCTAATTTCTCTTGAATGTGAATAAATCATAGTTTGTTCCCTTGAATAATATGTCCACATAGGTAATTCATTTGTATATGTATTTGCTAACTCGCTGAGTATTGTAGCTAGTCCGATAAGTCTTTTGTTAGCAAAGAATTCAGGAATCTCTGCTTTAGGTATCTCAGGCTGTATGTCGATCTGTTCCGGTATAATCATTTCTCTAGTAAGTCCAATCTTAACAACTTGTATAATAGGTTTTATTTCGTCATATAGTATTTCCGCTGGGGCAGTATAGAATTTTATATAAAAAAGTGTTCCTTTAGTAATTCTTTTGTATGTAGTAAATGCTTTATATAATTCCGTAATAGTAGCTATTTCTTCTCCTGTCGAGGTATATACTGTACTCAGTAATCCATAGTTGTAGCAGGTATTTACGAGGTTTGCGTTGGTTCCTGATAAAGCAATAAGTTTATTGTGTCGTTGTAAGTGTGCTGTAATATAGTCTCTTTCTGGGTTAGTGGTATTTTTGGATCTTGGGTTTAGGTTAAGAAATGTTTGTAATTTATACATGTTTTCTATATAGGTACGGGATATATGGTTATAGGTTTTCTTGGTTTGGTTTAGGCTTTCGGAATAAGTAGTAGTTTGAGGTTGTATGGTAACTGGGTTTTTCGGTATTGTAGTATATGGCTTTTCAAATAATTTATTGAGGTTTTTATTTTTTGTTTTTGTAGGTAACTTCGGTGTAGGAAAAAAAAAGCTCTGATACCAATTTGGGAGTGCGGAATTCATTCTATTATTTTAAGGGTTAGGAAAGGCTTTTTTGTAGTATTCTTCTTTTAGTGGTATTAATCTTCTTATTTCTTTAATGGTTTCATTAATAAATTCTAAATATTCTATATCATGTGTTCTAAGATAGACTGATATATTATCTGAAAGTAATTTTTCTAATGAGTCTTGTGTTCTCATAGTTTTTATCCAGTATTCTAGATATTCATGATTTATATTCATTAATCTGAATATATATAGGTTATATAAGTCTATGTTATTGAATTCATACCATTGTTCATTTATTAGCTGCATGATTTCGGTATATTCTATTATTTCTTCCTTAATTAGTAGATCAAATATTTTTTCTTTAACATCATTATTAAGTTTCTAAGTAGATATAGTTCCAGTATTTTATATTCTTGATTATTATCTAACAAATAAGTATTTATCTTTTTCATTAATTCTAAACATTTATTCCCTTTAATCTCTATATATGTTATGCCAGTTTTATCATATTATACTAAAGTTATAATGAACATCTCATTTAGTCACTACCATATTTTTTCAGCTTCAATCATCTACCCTAGCAGCGCCTCAACACTGTGTACTCCCCTTAACACGGCTTCCTTGCCTTTTCCGGTTTCCACTACAGGACGGCATAGCCTGGCTTGACTACTCTCAGCCTACTAACTCATATGGCAAACTTACTAAAAATGTTCAGCAAAACAATACTATAACATGATTAAACTAGCATAACATTTAATAGATTATCAGGAATATATAAGTTTAGCTATTCATAATGATAAATAAACATACCTCTGTAGGTAGATTTTCCCGTGAAGTATTTGAAGTAGTTTGTGATATATGCTCCATGAGTAAATAAGTAGTTTTATTTTTAAATATATATTTTTACAAAGAGTAGAGGGGTCAGAGAGATTAGAGAGAGGTTAGAGCAAAATTGCCCGTATGAGGCTTGCTTCCTCCTTCTCCTCCTCCTTTTATTTATACAAGAAAAACTATTAACAAAAAATCCTAAGTGCCCTTCAACTTTACAGATGGGCGGTTCTAATTAAAAGTTGGAAAAGAAAAAATTAACCGTCCTTTTCTTTACATTTGGACGATTGAAAATTAAAGATCAAAAAGCAAAACACTATCCTATTTTTGGCTTTATTACATAGCTGTCTTCTTTATGTCATTTTCCTTCCTGTCTCTTTTTTCTTTACGTCTCTCCTTCATTCAATCTTCCTCTTCTTCCTTTGTCTTTTTCCTTTCTTTTCTTTGAAGTGTCCTTTCTTCTCTTCTTCTCAACTTTCATTTACTCTTTGTGTTTTTCTTCTCTTTGTCAGCATCATTCCTTTTCTTCTTTATTTCTTCTTTAACACTTCTTTATTGTTTTGTCTCCTTTTTTCCTTTGCAGTCTTCTTTCCTTTTTGTCGTCTTCTTTTCTTCATTCATTGATTGTGGTAGTTGTAAATTCTTCCAAGAAATCACTCCATGTTAAATTCTAGAATAACATTATCTTCTCCATTGCATTTTGACCATATGTGATCGGGGTATTTAGGTCCTATGATTTTGCAATATCTCGATAATAAGTCTTCTGAAATAAAATTTTTCTTAATAGCTCTTGTAGTCGGTATCTGTTCTGGCTTTAATAGGCTGATAACCCATTGCCGTATGTCCTCCATATCTTGCCTTCTAATTTCTCTTGAATGTGAATAAATCATAGTTTGTTCCCTTGAATAATATGTCCACATAGGTAATTCATTTGTATATGTGTTTGCTAACTCGCTGAGTATTGTAGCTAGTCCGATAAGTCTTTTGTTAGCAAAGAATTCAGGAATCTCTGCTTAGGTATCTCAGGCTGTATGTCGATCTGTTCCGGTATAATCATTTCTCTAGTAAGTCCAATCTTAACAACTTGTATAATAGGTTTTATTTCGTCATATAGTATTTCCGCTGGGGCAGTATAGAATTTTATATAAAAAAGTGTTCCTTCAGTAATTCTTTTGTATGTAGTAAATGCTTTATATAATTCCGTAATAGTAGCTATTTCTTCTCCTGTCGAGGTATATACTGTACTCAGTAATCCATAGTTGTAGCAGGTATTTACGAGGTTTGGGTTGGTTCCTAGTAAAGCAATAAGTTTATTGTGTCGTTGTAAGTGTGCTCTAATATAGTCTCTTTCTGAGTTAGTGGTATTTTTGGATCTTGGGTTTAGGTTAAGAAATGTTTGTAATTTATACATGTTTTCTATATAGGTACGGGATATATGGTTATAGGTTTTCTTGGTTTGGTTTAGGCTTTCGGAATAAGTAGTGGTTTGAGGTTGTATGGTAACTGGGTTTTTCGGTATTGTAGTATATGGCTTTTCAAATAATTTATTGAGGTTTTTATTTTTTGTTTTTGTAGGTAACTTCGGCGTAGAAAAAAAAAAGCTCTGATACCAATTTGGGGGTGCAGAATTCATTCTATTATTTTAAGGGTTAGGAAAGGCTTTTTTGTAGTATTCTTCTTTTAGTGGTATTAATCTTCTTATTTCTTTAATGGTTTCATTAATAAATTCTAAATATCTATATCATGTGTTCTAAGATAGTCTGATATATTATTTGAAAGTAATTTTTCTAATGAGTCTTGTGTTCTCATAGTTTTTATCCAGTATTCTAGATATTCATGATTTATATTCATTAATCTGAATATATATATAGGTCATATAAGTCTATGTTATTGAATTCATACCATTGTTGATTTATTAGCTGTATGATTACGGTATATTCTATTATTTCTTCCATAATTAGTAGATCAAATATTTTTTCTTTAACATCATTATTAAGTTTTCTAAGTAGATATAGTACCGGTATTTTATATTCTTGATTATTATCTAACAAATAAGTATTTATCATTTTCATTAATTTTAAACATTTATTTCCTTTAATATCTATATATGTTATGCCAGTTTTATCATATTATACTAAAGTTATAATGAACATCTCATTTAGTCACTACCATATTTTATCAGCTTCAATCATTTACCCTAGCAGCGCCTCAACACTGTTTACTCCCCTTAACACGGCTTCCTTGCCTTTTCCGGTTTCCACTACAGGACGGCATAGCCTGGGCTTGACTACTCTCAGCTTACTAACTCATATGGCAAACTTACTAAAGATGTTCAGTAAAACAGTACTAACATGATTAAACTAGTATAACATTTAAGAGATTATCAGGAATATATAAGTTTAGCTATTCATAATGATAAATAAACATACCTCTGTAGGTAGATTTTCATATGAAGTATTTGAAGTGGTTTGGAATATATGCTCCATGAGTAAATAAGTAGTTTTATTTTTAAATATATATTTTTACAAAGAGTAGAGGGGTCAGAGAGATTAGAGAGAGGTTAGAGCAAAATTGCCCGTATGAGGCTTGCTTCCTCCTTCTCCTCCTCCTTCTATTTATACAAGAAAAACTATTAACAAAAAGTCCTAAGTGCCCTTCAACTTTACAGATGGGCGGTTCTAATTAAAAGGCTGAAAAGAAAAAGTTAACCGTCCTTTTCTTTACATTTGGACGATTGAAAATTAAAGATCAAAAAGCAAAACACTATCCTATTTTTGGCTTTATTACATAGCTGTCTTCTTTATGTCATTTTCCTTCCTGTCTCTTTTTTCTTTACGTCTCTTCTTCATTCAATCTTCCTCTTCTTCCTTTGTCTTTTTCCTTTCTTTTCTTTGAAGTGTCCTTTCTTCTCTTCTTTTCAACTTTCATTTACTCTTTGTGTTTTTCTTCTCTTTGTCAGCATCATTCCTCTTTCTTCTTTTTTTCTTCTTTATCACTTCTTTATTGTTTTGTCTCCTTTTTTCCTTTGCAGTCTTCTTTCCTTTTTGTCGTCTTCTTTTCTTCATTCATTGATTGTTGTAGTTGTAGATTCTTCCAAGAAATCACTCCATGTTAAATTCTGGAATAACATTATCTTCTCCATTGCATTTTGAACATATGTGATCGGGGTATTTAGGTCCTATGATTTTGCAATATCTCGATAATAAGTCTTCTGAAATAAAATTTTTCTTAATAGCTCTTGTAATCGGTATCTGTTCTGGCTTTAATAGGCTGATAACCCATTGCCGTATGTCCTCCATATCTTGCCTTCTAATTTCTCTTGAATGTGAATAAATCATAGTTTGTTCCCTTGAATAATATGTCCACATAGGTAATTCATTTGTATATGTGTTTGCTAACTCGCTGAGTATTGTAGCTAGTCCGACAAGTCTTTTGTTAGCAAAGAATTCAGGAATCTCTGCTTTAGGTATCTCAGGCTGTATGTCGATCTGTTCCGGTATAATCATTTCTCTAGTAAGTCCAATCTTAACAACTTGTATAATAGGTTTTATTTCGTCATATAGTATTTCCGCTGGGGCAGTATAAAATTTTATATAAAAAAGTGTTCCTTTAGTAATTCATTTGTATGTAGTAAATGCTTTATATAATTCCGTAATAGTAGCTATTTCTTCTCCTGTCGAGGTATATACTGTACTCAGTAATCCATAGTTGTAGCAGGTATTTACGAGGTTTGGTTTGGTTCCTGGTAAAGCAATAAGTTTATTGTGTCGTTGTAAGTGTGCTGTAATATAGTCTCTTTCTGGGTTAGTGATATTTTTGGATCTTAGGTTTAGGTTAAGAAATGTTTGTAATTTATACATGTTTTCTATATAGGTACGGGATATATGGTTATAGGTTTTCTTGGTTTGGTTTAGGCTTTCGGAATAAGTAGTGGTTTGAGGTTGTATGGTAACTGTGTTTTTCGGTATTGTAGTATATGGCTTTTCAAATAATTTATTGAGGTTTTTATTTTTTGTTTTTGTAGGTAACTTCGGTGTAGATGTGCTACTGCTTGCTGTAGTTCCTGCATCAATACAAACACTGTTATGGGTTTTTAGGAGTTTCCCATCGTCTCCTTCTAGTTCCGCATGTTTTGAGTCATGCTGCTGACTGCTAGTTGTTTTGTGTAGTTCCGCATGTTTATAGTCATGCTGCTGACTACTAGCTTCCTCTAAATTTTGTAACCTCTTTCCCATGACATCTATTTGTATAGACAACTTGGAAAGAATTGTATATAGGTCCCCATTTTTGTCACGACCCAAAATCCCAACCCGGTCGTGATGGCGCCTCTCATGAAGACAAGGCCAGCCAATCCAAACTAACTTTATTTTTAATAGTTAAATAATACGAAAATAATATAAGTACGGTTTAATAACCGAAATTAGCGGAAAAATATAGGAACCATCCCGACTACAGCCTTCAGATCGGAGTGTCACAAAGTCATGAGCCACTAATGAAATCCTAATAATAAAATAACTATTACAATATCTTTGGCACAATTGTTTGAAGAAAGTGGAAACAACAAAATAAAAGAGATACGGGCTGCGAACGCCAACAGCTACCTCATAATCTCTGAATCACCACCCTGACAATAGTAGTAGTCAGTACCTCGGGGCGGAGCCGATAACGCCTGAATCTGCACACATGGTGCAGGCAGTAATGTGAGTACTTCCAACTCAGTGAGTAATAAATATAAATAATGACTGAAAGTAAGAAACACATAAGACTTAGAGCAATCCACAACGGAACAGTAAAAACACGTAACATCTCAAGTAGATAACGTGAAGTAAATGGAAATAACACCAACACAACCAAAAATGCAATGTGAATGCAATGCAATGCAAGTCATGACTATCGTGGTGGCGTGCCACCCGTTCCCTG
>MCJB01048992.1:0-43437 GCA_002018475.1 Nicotiana obtusifolia
TAATTGCTAAAAATAGTGATAAACTGAGGTAATTCCTCCAAAATTTAGTTAGGAATACTTATCTCGATGTTTCTCTTGGAAACCCTCCAAGAATTGCATTAAAACTTGTTTCAATCCGAATTCTATGGCCCCAAGTATGTTTAAGATGACAAAAACTCTTCCTTTAAGAATTTGTCCATGAAAATCTCCTTTGAATATAGTTTTGAGGTTGATTTATGGTGATTCTATGGTGTTTGGAGGTGTTCCTCTTCGTGGGTAACGAAAATGGGTCTTATAGAACAAGATGGGCATTGGGTTCTACTTAAAGGTATCAAAAATCGGGTTAAAACACCCCTGTCAGGTCGAAAATGCGATCCCCTATGCCAAAAATGCGGTCCGCATTTCACCTTTGCGGTTCGCATTTTTGGTCGCAATTCTTGCCCCAAGTTCTGTCTCAGTTTGCGACATTCTGTGTCAAAATGCGGCCAAAATGCGGTCAGATCTGCGATCGTAGATCTGACATTTCAGCAGATTTTTCCCTCGACGCGAAAATGGGCATACTTTCTCATACGATGTCCGAATTGGACGATTCTTTTTTCTATGGCTCTGAAATTTCGATACGGATCTAATGATTTAATTAAAACAGAATTTGGAGTCAATTTGCATAATATTATACCACTTATTCTTGAAGGTACGACATCGACACCTTCTTGAAATGCCAAAGTTAAACTCCATCAACCATCCAAAATCCATTCGAGGCCCTCGGGACTTCAACCAAACACTCCAACATGTCCCATAATATTATTCAAACTTGTTCCAACCTTCGGAACGTTCAAATCAACATCATAACATCAAATTCGCATCGGATTCAAGCCTAAGGATCTCAAAATCTTCTAAATCGCTCTTTTGATCTAAACCCGACCAAACCACGTCCGAATGACCTGAAATTTTGCACACAAGTCATAAATCACATATCAAAGCTACAGCAACTTTCGTAATTCCATTCCGACCCTCGGATCAAAATCTCGCCTATCAACCGGAAATCACCAAAATTTTAACTTCACCAATTCAAGCCTAATTCTACACGGAACCTCCAAAACTAATTCCGATTACTCTTCTAAGTCATAAATCCTCTCCCGAAACTAACCGAATCATCGGAATTCACATCCGAGCCTTCTAACTCATAAGTCAACAAACAGTTGACTTTTACAACTTAAGCCTCCTTGAAAGAGACTAAGTGTCTTATTTCTTACCGATTTCACTTCGAATGCAACTTACTCAATTAAATTACCTAAAACAGTGATAACAAGGCATAATGATACCGATATTGGGGAAGACGGAGCAGTAACCCATGAGACGATTTACCGGGTCGTCACACTAACTTCATAAGTTACTGAATTTTAAATTATTTGTTTCCTTTTCCATAAACACCCATTGATTTCTAACCTTTAATCTATCATTTTTCATGGTACAATTAGGGATTTAGGTAGAAATTGGAGAACTTAAGAAATCGAGATTTAGACCCCAAATTGAGGTCGGATTTCTAAACTAATCACATAATCGGGCTCGGGGCTGCATGGGTAATTGAGTTCTAGTCAGAATCTCGGGTTTTGACCAAGCGGGCCCGGTATGGACTTTTGTTGACTTTTTCCAAAATCATTAAAGATTGAATCTTTTTTCACTCGTGGATAGCTTCTAAAGCTTATTCGGAATTTTTTGAACAATATTGGTTAGATTCGATTTGTTTGGAGGTGAATTTTAGAGGAAAGGCCCCATTTGAGCATGAATTTATTTGCGGGGTGAGGTAAGTGTTGGATCTATCCTTGGCTTGAGGGAATTAGGAATTTCATAACTATGTGTTGTGTGGATTATGTGAGAAAATGACGTATATGCGAAGTAACGAGTGTATATACGCCGTCAAGATATTTGTTTCCATCTTTTCTCATTATTTCATAAATTATCTTATTTCATGCCTTAATTGTTACATGCTTTATTTGACTTCAATGCCGTAATTATTATTTGTCATTTAATTATTCTTGTATAAAATTGTTTGTCCCTTCCGTGATTTTGTGTTTATTTGCTACTTGCCTTAACTGTTTTACTTGCATACCTTAGTTTTCACATGCTTTACTTGTCCTATTATTTTTGAAATATTTGTTGCATTCTAAGATGTAGTTTCATTTGCGTGAGTCACTGAATGTGTTAGACACCAATAAACTTGCAAAGTAGAAACTTCAAATTTTAAGGATTCTTGGTTATTACGTGGTCCTTTATTGCCTTGCACTTTTACTCTTTGATGTAGATATTCTTGTAAATTAAGTTATTGGATTGTTTATGTTAATTGAAATTGTTTGGGGATCAGGTTGCACGCCACAACGAAAGTTGAAAGATAATAAACTGAAACAGTGGAATAAGAGAGGATACTTGATGTTGATAAATGATGATATGGTGAAATGGGTTTGCGCACCGCAACAGACTGTATACGGATACTTGATGTTGATAAGGGATGATATGGTAAGATCGGGTTGTGCGCCACAACAGATTGTTTGTGTTGTACTTGTTTTTGTTGTTGTTGTGTTGGTTTGAGTATTTTTTATATGAGATTACGAGACTTGTTATTCTGGGCTTTCTGATAATGAGATTCGAGTTCATTTCTTATTCGAGTTCATTTCAACAAATTAATTGCTTTACTTTCATTTTCTACTTTTCCTATTATTATTATTATTATTATTATTATTATTATTATTATTATTATTATTATTATAAATGCACAGTTTGTTCTGAAGAATTCAAGGCAAGAGATTGTTTAGTTGTTTTTATCAACTGTTTGGAAGATAATCTATCAAAGAATCCATAATCATAAATCGTGTTATGTCACGACCCAATTTCTTAACCCAGTCGTGATGGCGCCTCTCATGAAGACAAGGCCAGCCAATCCAAACTAACTTTATTTTTAACAGTTAAATAATACGAAAATAATATAAGTACGGTTTAATAACCGAAATTAGCGAAAAAATATAGGAACCATCCCGATCACAACCCTCAGATCGGGGTGTCACAAAGTCATGAGCCACTAATGAAATCCTAATAATAAAATAACTATTGCGATATCTTTGGCACAATTGTTTGAAGAAACTGGAAACAACAAAATAAAAGAGATACGGGCTGCGAACGCCAACAGCTACCTCGTAATCTCTGAATCACCACCCTGACAATAGTAGTAGTCAGTACCTCGGGGCGGAACCGATAACGCCTGAATCTGCACACATGGTGCAGCGAGAAATGTGAGTACTTCCAACTCAGTGAGTAATAAATATAAATAATGATTGAAAGTAAGAAACACATAAGACTTAAGGTAATCCACGATGGAGCAGTAAAAACATGTAACATCTCAAATAAATAACGTGAAGTAAGGAAACAACACCAACACAACCAAAGATGCAATGCAATGCAGTGCAATGCAAGTCATGACTATCGTGGCGGCGTGCCACTCGTTCTCTAGGTACCCGGCGCTTACTGTGGGGGCTTCAGTAGCGCAATATCTCGTGACGGCGTGTCACCCGATCCATGCATATTACATCTCGTGGCGGCGTGCCACCCGATCCAATTTACATTCCGTGGTGACGTGCAACCCGATCCAATTTATATTCCGTGGCGGCGTGCCACCCGATCCAGTAAAAATCATTTGAAAATATCATTTGTGTTTCAAAACTGAGTTTATGAAATGAATCAATTCAGTAACAAATGCCCCTGAAGGGTTCACATAACCGGCGAGATGCCTAAATATGATTTAGTAAACAATGACAACTACCCCTGAAGAGTTCACATAACCGACGCGAAGCCCAAATATGATTTAGTACAAAATGACAACTACCCCTGAAGGGTTCACATAACCGGCGCGAAGCCCAAACATGGCAAGTAGCCCAAATCACAATGATATCAATTAGATTTCAATCAAGTATGTAGTAGAAATCATCAATCGGGATGGACCAAGTCCCAATCCCCAGAAGTAAACAACCCCATGCTCATCATCGAGCATGTACCTCACCTCAACATAGCACTATGAGGTGCAAATCCGGGGTTTCGAACCCTCAGGACATCATTTACAAATATTACTCACCTCAAACCGGCTAAATCCTTAGCCCGCGACGCCTTTGCCCTTTGAATTGGCCTCCACATGCGTCGAATCTATCCAAATTCAAAATAAATACTTCACAATATGTTGAGGGAACAAAGCCCAAGCAAAAACAATCAAAAATACCAAGAAATCCCGAAATTAGCAAGACCCGAGCCCCGGGTCCACTTCTCGAAGTTCAAAAATTTTTACATCAACGGGTTCCTTATCTTCCCACGAGTTCGTACATATCAAAAGTTCTCAAATCCGGCCCTAAATGGTCCTCCAAATACCCAATTAAAATTTTATAATCCCAAGCCCTATTTCTTCCATTTTTAGCAACAATTCAATGATTTTCTAGATGGATTTCACAATATAAACGAGTTTTAGGTCCAAAATTTTTACCTCCAATCGATTCTCCCTGAATCCCTCGTTAATTTCTTCAAGAACCTCCAAAAATAAGCAACTATGGGTGAAAATATACCCAAAATCGCGGACAAAATAAGGCTTAAAACATTCTGCCCAGGCTTCATGGAGTTGTACCTTGCGCTGTGCAGGTTGTACATCCTCTTATCATTTTTCCCTTGCTGTACACCTTCTATTAAAATGCTCATAACTCATTGTGGAAATATTCAAATGAGCAACGGTTTGAAGATTTAGAATCTAGACTCGAAGATCTTTCATTTGATAGGTTGTACACTACATAACTCTTTATATATTCCGAGATATGAGCTTCTAAATTGCATCAAGAAATTCTGTCAAAACTGTTCCACCAGCCAACTTCGATCAATCATCAAGTTCTCATAGAATATCCAAATCATGAATGGTTTAACTTTATGGAAACTAGAATACAAGGTCTACAACTTTTGTTTTTGGATCATCTCCAAATTCCTTACAAATTATGAGATATAAGCTTCCAAAGTCGGTCGTGTGCAGCAAAAATTTCTGCCATGCTTACTGCCTGGAAAACAACAGCAGTGCCAGTCAACTTTCAACTATCGTAACTTTCTGTATATATGTCCAAATGATTGATGGTTTATTATTCTGGAAACTAGATTCAAAGGGATACAACTTTCATGTTTTGCAATTTTTCTGATTCCTTATAGATTGCAAGATATGAGCTTCCAAACTGGACTACACGCACCAGTTTTTCTGCAATTTTCTGCAAATTTTTTTTCATATTTTCCAAAGATGAAATAGTCCGTTTAACCACCCAAAACTCACCCGAGCCATTCGGGACCCCGTCCGGATATACCAACAAGTCCTAAAACATATTACGGACTTAGTCGAGGCCTTAAATCACATCCAACAATGCTAAAAACACGAATCAGACCCCAATTCAAGCCTAATGAAACTAATAAATTCCAACTTCTACATTCGATGCCGAAACCTATCAAATCGAGTCCGATTGACCTCAAATTTTGCACACAAGTCATAAATGACATAACAAACCAATGAACTTTTTCAAAACTGGATTCCGACCCCGGTATCAAAAAGTCAACCCCTCGGTCAAACTTTCCAAAAATCTTCTATTTTCCAACATTCGCCAAAATGCGTTGAATTGTCCTACGGACTTCCAATTTTAAATCCGGACATACGCCTAAGTCCGAAATCACCATATGAAGCTATAGCAACATTCCATTCCGACCCTCGGATCAAAATCTCGCCTAATAACCGGAAATCGCCAAAATACTAACTCCACCAATTGAAGCCTAATTCTACACGGGATCTCCAAAACCAATTCCGATCACACTCCTAAGTCATAAATCACCTCTCGAAGCTAACCGAACCATCGGAACTCACATCCGAGCCCTATAAATCATAAGCCAACATCGGGTTGACTTTTTCAACTTAAACCTTCTTAAAAGAGACTAAATGTCTCATTTCTTACCAAATCCACTCCGAACGCAAACTACTCAACTCGATCACATAAAACACGGATAACGAAGCATAATGCAGCAGAAATGGGAGAAACGGAGCGGTAACTCATGAGGCGACTGGCCGGGTCATCACATGTTAATAGGGACTTGAGGAATAGTCCATTTATTCAATAAATCAAGATTTAGAGGTATATCTACCTCTTCAAGTCTAGTATTTTTAATACTAGTTTCTCCGATATCCATGTTTAATAAGAATATCTATGTTGAATACTATAACTGTTAAATACCATAAAACAATTCCTAAGCTCTGATACCATAAAGACAGGATCTGATCGGTGCCGGCGGTAGTCCGCTCGACGGTGATAGACCTCATCAAAAGAGTACCCTTGTCTTCAAACAAGAATCAAAATTAAGGAAAATTATTATCTGAACTGTGTAAAAATTTAGTATATCAATTAACAGCTATATGGTAACCTTTTACCTAAGCATGGGGCCTGTCTATGTATTAAATACTACGGGATCTTGAGACCATGTGTACAGGATACCTTTTTAGGGGCTCCCCGGGATAACAACAGCCCTTGAAACAACAAATAACGGGCTTTTCCACCGGGTAACTGTACGTAGCCACTAAGGCAAATCCAAGATCTATAGTATTTATACATGACTGTACCACCATCTCAGAACCAAGCTACCAATTCTAACACTAAACCTTTAAAGTTCATACAATAAAATCTCTTGATTTTAATAGAGTATAGTTCATCTTTATGTATATTTAAGCAGCATAGCACTCAACATAGATAGATATCTAGCCGGCTATAAGCACAGCCATCGGAGAACTAAAAAGTAAATTAAAACAAAAATTAAAAGTGATTTATGGTATCAGAGCCTAGGAATTATTTTATGGTATTTAACAGTTATAGTATTCAACATAGATATTCTTATTAAACATGGATATCGGAGAAACTAGTATTAAAAATACTAGACTTGAAGAGGTAGATATACCTCTAAATCTTTATTTATTGAATAAATGGGCTATTCCTCAAGTCCCTATTAACACGATTTATGATTATGGATTCTTTGATAGATTATCTTCCAAACAGTTGATAAAAACAACTGAACAATCTCTTGCCTTGAATTCTTCAGAACAAACTGTGCGTTTATTAAATGAACGTGATATTATGCTTTATAAAAAAAAATATAGTTTTATGCATATTGGCTTGGTGCAAATCGCTTTTAAGCCTTTAACCCTTAAAGGGTTACCTGAATCTTTTATGGCTGCATTAAGAGATGCTAGAAATTTAAATTTTAGAGCATCTCTGATGGGTTCTATCGAATCTACGGTGGCTTATGGTCCCGTATATTTCAATACTCAACCCAATTTGCAATTATCATTATCTGACATCAATATTCTAGATGCCTTAACATTAAATGTTAAGACTCATCGTTATAACTATGCTCCTAGATCTGAACTTATATATTTATCTTATAGAATTTATTATAAGTTCTTGTCTACTTTGACTCCTCGATGTAAACTAACAGATACGTCAAACGAGACTATGATATTTGAAACAAATTTTGCTAGATCCAAAGTCACCACTAGGAGACTTATTGGATGGAATGAAATTAATTTTCCTTCCACATGGATCTTAGAATCTGTTATATCTCCAAGTAAACAGTCCGATGATATTACTAATCATGAATATTCACATGTTAGTCCAACTCCTGAAGGAAGAATTTGTATTCAGTTTGAGGACAATAAGTCTTTAATACCTTATAGACGTTCTTTTGCTGATACCAGAAGGTTATCACTACCTTCAACCCATTCTTATATTGCTCCCGTAGAACCTATTTATGGTCCAGCTAGGTTAAATCGAGCTGCATCACTTCATACGATTTCCACTGATGATAATAATAAGCGTGTTGATCGTATAAAGATTGATTCCAAAAATATTATCAGAGACGATAACGAAAAGTCTTCTGATAAGGATATTCCTACTGCATCCGAGATGGATTTCAATTTGAATTGTGCTTAAATGATTAGGTTCCAAATTGATTTTAGTCCGGGATCACCGGCAAGAAAACATATTCTGTCAGAATTTTGTCACGATAGATGGAAAAGTTTTAAAAATTGGTATACTGAGTATTATACCACTGATGATAAAAGGAGTATTTCTTAAGAATTTTATGAATTTTGTGCATTGCATAACCAAATAGTATATTTTGTTCCATGGTTCTTATCTACCTTCATGCCTATGTATATTAAGGTGCTTGAAAGAACTTATTTAGATAAGTCTGGTAATATGGTGAAAAGTATTTATCCTCCACAAGCTCCTTTTGTATTACCTAATAATACAAGTATTAATTTTGCTGCTTTTCAACGATTTATTGAAGATGATATTGCTAGCAATGGTATTAAAGAGGTTAATAATCTGATTTCTCAAAATAATTATTTGTCTCTCTATATGTTAAAGTTTTGGGTGAACATATTAGTTCTCTTGATTCAAAACTTGATTGTTTGATTGATTTGGTTAAAAAGACCAGTATTCCTCCTTCACCAGATCGCTCTTTAGTAGTTCATTCGGCTCAAGTAATTTTCGATGAGCCCTCTTCATCCATTAAATTACCATCCTCTATACAGAGACCTCCAGATATAACTAGTTTTCAGATTAAATTGCGAGAGGATTTAGAACAACTGGTTAATGAAAAATTAGCTGGTCTAAACCTCAAACCCCTTGAATTATCCTCTGAATATGCAGAGAATATTTCTGATCCTTCCAAAGATTATAGGGAAGAAACCAGATAAGAACTCAATAAGCTTAGAAAATTAGGCAAAAGATATGGTGATATGCCTAGAATGGATACATATTATTATCCTAGACCAACCCCTCAGGATGTTTTGGTTGAAGAAAGAGACTGGAACCAAACTAACACCAGTTATAACGGTGATGCCATTTATGAATGGAATTTAGACGGCTTAACTGATAGGCAAATTAGTATTCTTGTACATCGTATGTTGATGTATTCTACAATCTGTAAAGCTATTTCTGAAAGAAATACAGAAACAGTAATTTGCAGAATGATTGTTGCAGGATTTACCGGCCAACTAAGAGGCTGGTGGGATAATTTTATGTCGGCTGAAGATAGAGCAACTATCTACAATGAAATTAAGACTGAACCTGGGGTAGATAACCTAGGAAGAGCTTTAGTTCCAGGTAGACAAGATTGTGTTTATACCTTAGTTTTGACAATTATAGAACATTTCAGTGGTAGATTTACTAATATGTATGAAAATATTCATACATTATTAAATGGACTTAGATGTAGACATCTAGGTGAGTTTCGTTGGTATAAGGACACCTTTCTTAGTAGGGTGATGGATTTATCCGAAAGTAATAGTGAACGTTGGAAAGGAAAGTTTATAGATGAATTGCCCTCTTTATTCGCAGAAAGATTTAGAAAAGCTCTTCGTGGAAAAAATGTCCAGATTCTTTATAATACCTACACTTATGGCAAATTAATTGGTGTATGCACCCAAGAAGAGTTAAGTCTATGCAACGAGCTGAAGTTAAAGCAACACCTCAAACAACAGAGACTAACTGAAAGAAATCAGTTAGGCGATTTCTGTCAATAATTCGGAATGGAAGATGGCTCCTCCTTTAAAAAGAAAAGGAGCAAACGAAAGAAAGGAAATGATAGAGACGATTATTACCAAAGAAAAGGTAAGAGGAGACATCGTCGATCCAAAGAAGAGCAATATGCTCGAAGAAAACATCGCAAAGAAAAGCGATTCGCTAAGAACATATCTAAACAAGATCTGAAAGATATAAAGTGCTATAAGTGTGGCAGATTTGGTCACATCGCTCCAAATTGCAAGAAAGAGAAGCTTAAAGCGCTTGCTCTTGAAATGGATGATAAGTCCAAAGAAAAATTTCTGCAAATTATGGCAGAAACTTCGACAGACGATTATGATACTGATTATACTTCATCCGTTTCTTCTGAAATGTCTGTTAAATTATTTGATTTATCTGATGATAATACTTGTGATAAATGTGATACTAGTAATGGTGCTTGTTCTTGTGAAAATTTGGATTTTTATAAAATACAATCCCAATTTCAAAATGATTTTGAAATAAAACCAATTACTTCTGATAATATTTTAGAATTATTAAAAGAAGTCTCGGATCCTACTTTACGAGAAAAAATTATTAATATGGCTTCTACGTCTACTTCACAACCGGCTGATAAGCCTATGCGAAAAAAGATATACTAGACGAGGTTCCATATTCTATGGCGGAAGTTCAAAAATGACTTTTAGAAAAAAAACTCGCCACAAAATATGAATCTTCCTAGTTATACCTCTTCATTGGATGATTTAAAAATTGAAGTTGAAAGGTTAAAAAATGAGATTAAATCTCTTAAACAAAATCAAATAATTTTGGATCATAGGATAGGACAAGTTGAGAAAAATGCTATTTCAACTGGCCAGATTGATACCAAGAAAAAAGGGATTATATTACCTGAAAATAACGATTTAGAAGAAATATCTGAATTTTCCAAAAAAGCTATTTCTGATCCTAATCATGATTTGTTTTTAGGAATGATGCAAATAGTTACTTCGCATAAATGGTATGTTAAGTGTACTATTTTAATTGATGATAATTTTCAATTACTGAAACTACGCTTATTGATAGTGGTGCTGATATAAGCTGTATTCAGGAAGGAATAATTCCAACCAGATATTTTCAAAAAATTTCTCATAAAGTTAGTTCTGCTTCGGGTGATAGGATGAAAATAGAATATAAACTGCCTAATGCATATGTTTGCAAACAGAAATTTTGTATTCCTCATTTCTTTTTTCTTGTTAAAGATAAAATGTTTCCTCCAATTATATTAGGAACTCCTTTTATCCAGACTATTTATCCTTTTACTCATGTTGATAGCAATGGGTTCGACGCTACATATATGGGTAAAAAGATTTCGTTTCAGTTTATAATGAACCTCTTGCAAGAAATATAAATGCTTTGATCGATAGAAAAATATTTCATATGAATTCTTTACAACATGAAATTTACAGCATGTCAATAGATGATATTCTGAAATCTACTAAAGTTCAGGAAAAGGTTAAACTAATTTCTGAACAATTTGCTATATCTATTTGTGCTGATCATCCTAGTGCTTTTTGGGATAGGAAAAAGCATGTTGTTTCTCTTCCATATGAAGAAACTTTTTCAGAGGAAAATATTCCTACTAAATCTCGTCCTTGTCAAATGAATTCTGAATTGGTTGAATTTTGCAAAAAAAGGAAATTGATACTCTTTTGCAAAAGAATTTAATTAAACCTTCCAAGTCTCCATGGTCTTGCACTGCTTTTTATGTCAACAATGCTGCAGAAAAAGAACGTGGAATTCCAAGATTAGTAATTAATTATAAACCTTTAAACAAAGTTTTACAATGGGTTAGATATCCGATCCCAAACAAAAAGGATTTGCTTTCAAGATTATATGACGCAAATATATTTTCAAAATTCGATTTAAAATCTGGATATTGGCAGATTCAATTGTTTAAAGAGCATACATATCGAACTGCTTTTAATGTTCCTTTTGGACAATATGAATGGAATGTTATGCCTTTTGGATTAAAAAAATACTCCTTCTGAATTTCAAAAGATTATGAATGATATATTTAATCCTTATTTGGATTTTATCATTGTCTATATTGATGACATTCTTGTTTATTCTAAAACTTTAGAATTGCATTTCAAACATCTTGATATTTTTAAAAGAATTGTTATACAAAATGGTTTGGTCATATCTAAACTAAAGATGAGTTTATTTCAGACCAATATTAGATTTCTTGGACATTATATTTGCCAAGGAAAGATAACTCCTATTCAATGTGTTATAGAATTTGCTTCTAAATTTCCCGATATTATTACTGATAGAACTCAACTACAAAGATTTTTGGGAAATTTAAATTATATTTCTCCTTTTATAAAGGATTTGTCTAAAGATTTGGCACCTCTTTATGAAAGATTAAAAATGGGTTATAAATTACCATGAACTGATTTGCATACCAATATTGTTAGACTTGTTAAAAAGAAAGTTACTTCTTTACCTTGTTTAACTCTTGCCAATCCTTTATGGCAAAAAATTATTGAAACAGATGCTTCTGATATTGGATTCGGAGGAATTCATAAGCAGGTAAACCCAAATTATAAGAAAGAATATCTTATCAGATATTATTCAGGAAAATGGACTGCGGCCCAAAGGAAATATGCAACCGTAGCCCATGAAATGCTTGCTATTGTTTAATGTGTTATTAAATTTCAGGATGATTTATATAATCAGAAGTTCTTAATAAGAACAGACGCTCAAGCTGTCAAATTTATGTTTAATAAAGATTTTAAGCACGATGCTTCAAAATTAATTTTTGCAAGATGGCAAGCCCAATTGGCTCCATTTGATTTTGATATTGAATATAAAAAAGGAATTGATAATTTCTTACCAGATTTTCTTACCCGAGAATATTTAAATGGAATCTAATCAAATTCATTTGGTATGCAGGATGAGGCCAGTATGGCCACCCCAATCTTCCTCAAATAGAAGAAGAGGAAAAGGAAGAAATCAAGGCCGATATCCCGGCCGAGGAAGTAGTTATACAACTTCCAGAAGCAGCCCAATTATACAAATGGGTAACAGAACTCTTATGAATGAAAAAATTTCTCAAAACGATGAGGCATCCTCATCAGGATCTATTAACTTGGGAGATATCCCAAAAGAAATCCCATTATATGAGGCACTACAAAATTATATGCAAAGCCAGTCAAAATCGCAAAGTGATACCTATGCGAGTATTTCTATGGAAAGTTCTAATGATATTAAGAACTACGAGAAATTGTCAAAACGAGAAATTATACTTCTTGTTGAAGATGCAGATATTGATAGAAAATCTGAACCATGGGAATAACTTCAGAGATATTTCTCTGAGAATTTATATTTTTTGGGCCAGTCATACAAGACCCGCACTTATTATGAGAATTTTGACAACTACTGAAAGCGTTGAGATATCTCACTTCAAAGATTATAGAAATGAAAAAGTTTATAATTTCTCAAAATTTATTATCAAGCGAATCATATCCGCTGAAGAATGGGGACTTTCCACTATGAGTGAAAGACAAATTACTCTTGTTAATGGAGTAAAGATTAATTGTACCTACTGGGATTATATCCAGGCTTTTACTTATACCCTTTATTACAATAATGAGAAGCATAAACACACTTGGTTTATAAAGGTGTGTCAGAAAAACTTTGCCAAATTTATTCCAAATTGGTTTTTAAATTGGTGGACCTATCATGGACCGACAATTACAATCCTGCCCAACCAGCTCAAGGAATTATATGATAAATGGGTAGAAGTGTCTCCTGATCTGGACTTGTTATACAGAAAAGATCATGTTAATTGGCCCGAAAGGATTGGGCACATATATTTCTTCTTAGAATTTTCTATTCCTTGGATACACAAGTGGGTTCCAGAATTCGGTTATACCGACGAACATATCCCTTGCATATACAGGACTTATTATAACAATTTTTGGGAAAAGATGTTGAAAGAAAACCCAGAGACCAACAAATTATGGGGACAAGAAACTATTGACAATATTGTCCATAGCATAAAAGAGTATTCCGCTCGAAAAAAGACTGTAAAAATTGATGACAGTCCTTTGAAGCATATTGCCAGGAAAATCATTTATCAACTTGGTGATAAAGAAGCACAAATTGAAGCCTATCTAAAGGAAGTTCGACAAAATTTAATCGAACAGATATCTGAAAAATCAGACATATATATGAAAAGTAATACAAGCCAGTCTATGTACGAAGATTCGCAAGCTGATGACGAAATTGATACTAATATTTTGGAAGAAGCTGAGAAATTAATTCAGCAGGAAAAAGAAGACAAAGCTGAAGATTTCGTCAGAAAAATGCAGATAATACAAAGCAAGAAACCAACAAGATAAGGTTGGTGGTAGGACCCAGTGGGACAGCCGACAAAATCAAGTAGTAGGACCCCAGTGGGACCCATGACAGAAATATCTGTCACTGTGCATTGATAGAGCAAGCTGTACAAATACTATAGAAAGGTAGAATTTTTCTATAAATAGAGGCCTTGCCTCATTGTAAAAATAAGAAGAAAAAATTTTCCTTTCTACATTTTCTCTCTCTAGCTCTGCCATCTCTCTAAGTCTTTGTAACCTTTTGTAAAGTTTTTGAAGTTTTGTATATAAGAAGAAGAAAACCGTCCAACTTTAGGCACAACCTCGGTGCTTCAAGGTATTTTAATTTTTGTTTTAATTTACTTTTTAGTTCTCCGATGGCCATGCTTATAGCCGGCTAGATATCTATCTATGTTGAGTGCTATGCTGCTTAAATATACATAAAGACGAACTAGACTCTATTAAAATCAAGAGATTTTATTATATGAACTTTAAAGGTTTAGTGTTAGAATTGATAGCTTGGTTCTGAGATGGTGGTACAGTCATGTATAAATGCTATAGATCTTGGATTTGCCTTAGTGGCTACGTACAGTTGCCCGGTGGAAAAGCTCGTTATTTGTTGTTTTAAGGGCTGTTGTTATCCCGGGGAGCCCCTAAAAAGGTATCCTGTACACATGGTTTCAAGATCCCCTAGTATTTAATACATAGACAGGCCCCATGCTTAGGTAAAAGGTTACCATACAACTGGTAATTCATATACTAAATTTTTACACAGTTCAGATAATAATTTCCCTTAATTTTGATTCTTGTTTGAAGACAAGGGTACTCTCTTGATGAGGTCTATCACCGTCGAGCGGACTACCGCCGGCACTGATCAGATCCTGCCTTTTACCTAAGCATGGGGCCTGTCTATGTATTCAATACTACGGGATCTTGAGACCATGTGTACAGGATACCTTTTTAGGGGCTCCCCCGGGATAACAACAGCCCTTAAAACAACAAATAACGGGTTCCACAGGGCAACTGTACGTAGCCACTAAGGCAAATCCAAGATCTATAGTATTTATACATGACTGTACCACCATCTCAGAACCAAGCTATCAATTCTAACACTAAATCTTTAAAGTTCATATAATAAAATCTCTTGATTTTAATAGAGTCTAGTTCATCTTTATGTATATTTAAGCAGCATAGCACTCAACATAGATAGATATCTAGCCGGCTATAAGCACGGCCATCGGAGAACTAAAAAGTAAATTAAAACAAAAATTAAAATACGTTGAAGCACCGAGGTTGTGCCCAAAGTTGGACGGTTTTCTTCTTCTTATATATAAAACTTCAAAAACTTTACAGAAGGTTACAAAGACTTAGAGAGATGGCAGAGCTAGAGAGAGAAAATGAAGAAAGTAAAATATTTCTATCAATATCTGCATCTTCAACAAGAAGTATAATTTCTTGTTTTGACAATTTCTCGTAGTTCTTAATATCATTAGAACTTTCCATAGAAATACTTTGATAAGTCTTTACCAGATTTTCTTACCCGAGAATATTTAAATGGAATCTTGTTAAAGATAAAATGTTTCCTCCTATTATTATTATTATTATTATTATTATTATTATTATTATTATTATTATTATTATTATTATTATTATTATTATTATTATTATTATTAAAGATAAAGAAAAGCCTGCCTAGCTTCAACTAAAACGATCCTTATATAATGGATCAGATGTACAAAAGTCAAAAAGTAAATAGTAAAATGGCCAAAATAATTACAACTATGGCCGACAAAAGAAAAAGATAGAAAGACAAACTACTTTATAAAAGTAGATTCTTTGGCCGACATCTTTATCAAATGGGGCCATCTGCTTTATTAAAGCTGTTTTGTTTTATTACCCTAATAATTCTGACGTAGGGCCTTCAATCAATTCATTTCTTGCCTTTATCTTTTTGTGCTGAGGAAGATTCTTCCGCTGTTTCTTTTATTTTCTGCAAAAATTCCTCTAATTCTGCAATATTAACTTGCTCTGTATTGTCTTCTTGTGATTCTTCTAAACAAATATCTTCATTTGTTTTACTTACTGATGTCACTGAAATATTATCGGGCATTTTAGTATCAAAAGTTCTTGCGAAGTCTTTTCTAACTTCTGCTAAATATGAGGCCATAAGCTCTTCCTTAGATACAGCTCCTTTCTTCATCTGTATCTTTTTGCTGATATGAACTAAAGGACTAATTTCTTCTTCAGCAATATTCTTGCTAAAGTTTTGAGAACTATTTTTCTTAAGAGCCTTGTCAATATTATCAAGGATTTGCTGTCCATAAAGTTGGCCTGTTTCTCTATTAATAATGAGCATTTTGCTCCAAAACTTTGTATAAAAAATTGTATTAAGACATGGAAATCCTTTATCAGTATGACTGATTTCCACATCCCATTTCATAATCCAGGGAATAGAGAATTCTATGAAAATATGCATTAGAGCCATTCCTTTAAAGAAAATATTATCTCTCTGTAGACTAATAAGTCTGGGTGATAATTCCACCCACTGAGTATATAAACTCTTATAATTGTCTGGCAAAATATCAATAGATAGTCCAAATATAGTCTACCATTCACAAAACCAATTTGGTAAATCTTGGTTAAACATATTATCACAAAGTTTAATAAACCAAGAGTGTTTCCTAATAGGATTTTCATAATAAAAAGTATTATAAAAACTTTGAATATAATCCCAGTAATTATATTTAACAGAAATTTTCTGTTCTGGATGGATATTATCCTTTTCTTTTAAAGTACTAATTCCCCATTTATCAGCAGGAATTATACGCTTGAATATAATCTTGGAAAAGTTATAAACTTTTTTAGCTGTTGACGAATAGAAATGTTGAATTTCAACTGTCTCTGTTGATTTCAAAATCAACTCATAATTCATTTTGTATTTGTATGAAGTAGTAGCATATGATGCTGTATCGAAATATCTTGACATTATTTGCCAAGGATTATCCTTCCATCTTAGGTCTGATCTTTCCAAAAGAATTATTAATTCTTTATGGGAATTTTGACTATAAACTTCATTACCTTCATTGCCTTCTTCCATTAGGGCTGTAGAATATGAAGGTTGGTTATTACCCTCATTCTGTTGCTTGGACTTTATAAATTCCCTGAAGTCGTTATACATAGGGTGATTAATATTAACACCCGAACTTGAACTTTTTGAACTTTCTGCTATATTTGCAGATATCAATTTCTGGTTTCCGAATTGGGCAAGGATATTACCTCTACCCCTTCCTGTGCCTCTTCCCCTACCTCGAGGGGGTGTATATTGGGGTCTCATCTGAAACATAAATATAAATAATTATGAATTTAAATATTCTCTGGTAAGAAAATCAGGGAGATTATTATCACTGCCCTTTTTATAAATAATTTCAAAGTCAAATGGTGCTAATAGAGCTTGCCACCTTGCAAATATTTATTTAGAAACATCATGTTTAAAATCTTTATTAAAAATAAACTTAGCAGCACTGCAATCTGTTTTGATAACAAACTTTTGATTATATAAATCAATCTGAAATTTTAAAACGCATTTAACAATAGCTAAGATTTCTTTAGCAACAGTTGCATAATTTTTTTGAGAATTTTTCCACTTCCCAAAATAAAATTGAACAAGATATTCCTGTTTATTACTAGGACAAATTTGTTTCAATATTCCACCAAAACCTATATCAGAGGCATCAGTTTCAACAATTTTATTCCAATTAGGATTAGCAAGAGTTAAACAAGGAAGATTATTAACCTTCTTTTTAATCATCTTAAGAGCTTCAGTGTGACTATCAGTCCAAGGCTTTGGATTCTTTTTAAATCTATCATATAATATAACAGTATCCTTAGCTAAATCTTTTATAAAAGGAGAAATATAATTAAGACTACCCAAAAATCTCTGTAATTGAGTTTTATCAGTAATAACATCAGGAAATTTAGAAGCAAATTCTATACTTCTATTTATGGGAATAATTTTTCCCTTTTCAATGTTATGACCTAAAAATCTAATATTAGTTTGAAAAAATTTCATTTTTGGTATGGAAATTACTAAACCATTTTGTATAATAATTTTCTTGAAAATTTCTAGATGTCTGAAATGACTTTCAATACTTTTTGAAAATACTAAAATGTCATCTATATAGACAATAATGAAATTAGTATAAGAAATAAATATATCATCCATAATCTTCTAAAATTCAGAAGGAGCATTTTTCAATCCAACAGGCATAACATTCCATTCATATTGTCCCATTGGAACATTAAAAGCAGTTTTATATCTATCTGATTCAGATATCTGAATTTGCCAATAACCTGATTTTAAATCAAACTTTGAAAATATAATAGCATCATAAAGTCTATCTAATAAATCCTTTTTATTAGGAATCGGATATCTGATCCATTTAAGCGCCTTATTGAGGGGCTTATAATTTATAACCAATCTAGGAACACCCCGTTCCTGTTCTGCATGTTTATTAACATAAAAAGCAATACAAGACCATTTGGACTTTGAAGGTTTTATTAAACCTTTCTCCATTAGAGAATCAATTTCTTTTTTACATAATTTAAAATAATCAGAATTCATTTGGCATGGCCTGGCTTTAGTGGGGATATTATCCTCTGAAAAGTCTTCTTCATATGGAAGACTTACTATATGACGTTTTCTATTCCAAAATTGATTTGGATGGTCACTACAAATTTGCAAAGAAAACTGATTCCTTATTGAATCAATTTTTTCTATTATTTTAGGAGCTTTCAACTCTTGCTCAATAGTAAGACTACAAATTTCATTTTTGAGAAAATCTATCTGTTTATTCTTTTCAGTAATATTATTAGAAATAATTTCATTTAAAAATCTTTGGATTGGTTGAGTTATGAACTCAAAAGTAATAATCTTTCCTTGGTAATGACCTGTAATACTAGTAGCATTCCGATGAACAAAAGGCATTATTTTATGAATAAATGGCACACCTAATATTATATCTTGGTGAATATCTTTTACTAAAATAAAGTTTTCAGGAATACAAATATTATTTTTGCAAATAAAAGCTTCAGGTAATTTATAAGTAATACCCATATGTTTCCCCCTCGCACTTTTTAATCTGTGAGTGGTTTTATGAAAATATCTAAAAGGTATTATTCCTTCTTTTATACAATTCAAATCTGCACCACAATCAAATAAAGAAACAAACTCTTTTTTAAAATTATAATCAATTAAAAGAGTTACTTTTATTAAAAATTTTTGTGTAGAAAAGAACTGTAATTTTTGTAAAAATTCATTTTCAGGTAATTTTACAGTTCCTAAAAAATCATCATTTTCTTTCTTATAAGAAGTATTAGGACCCATGTCTAATTCAGTAATATCAGTACTAAATTCTAAATTGCTAGTAATCTGAGGATTTTCTAATTTAATAATCCTCTTATCTAAGGCTATATTAGAAGCCTTTAGATTTGAGACTTCATTTTTGAGATTATTAATCTCTTCTTTTAAGTCTTGAACCGTAGTAGGTTTGTCTATGGTCTGAGATTTTTCTCTTAACATTCTTTTAACTTCAGCCATAGTATAATGACCTTCTCGAGAATAAATATCATCTACTTTAGAACTCTTATTATCCTTTAAAGGATTTACCTTATCAATAATCTGAGATCTTAACTCAGGATCCTTTATTTCTTTCAATAATTCTAATAAACTATCATTTGTAAGGACATTTATATCTAAATCCTTAAACTGAGAATAAATATTATAAAATTCAACCTCTGTGTTGTTATTACAACATTCACCTCGTTTACAAGGTCCACATTCTGAATCTGATGAAGAATAGTATTCTTCATCTTGCAACACCTTCAAATCTTCATCAGTTGAAGATTCTGTGTCACTACTTGCTGGGGAATTATCCCTTGAAGAGTTTAAAAGGATCTTACATAAAGCATCCTTAACACTATCATCTAGGTCAAGGTTCTTAATCTTTTCCTTAATCTTACAGTCTTTAGCATAATGCCCTACTTTTCCACACTTATAACAAGCATTGGGCTAGTGGATTTAATAAAATCCTTTCTTTTCTTATAACTTCGTCCCCTATTCTCAGTCTTTTCCCTTCTCTTTTCGGGATTGACTCTTTTATTTCTCTTTTACCTATAAGGTTCTTCTGATCTTTTTTCTTTTTCTTATGAGGCTTCCTAATTTTGGGAATATCTATGGCAAATTGCTCACAGAATTCTCCTCATTGTTGTCTCTCATTTAGACGGTGTTTCTTAATCTCCCGGTTTAACTTAATCTCATTACAAAGAGCTAAACCTTCCTGAGTGCATACACTAATTAACTTACCATAAGTATAACTATTATAATCTATACTCATAACAGTACCTCTAAGAGTCTTTCTAACTCTTTCTGCAAATAAAGTAGGAAGCCCATCTATAAACTTAGACTTCCAGTGAGTACTATTACATTCTGGTAATTCCATTACTCTTGAAAGGAATACATTCTTATACCATCTAAATTCAGTAAGTGTATGGCACCTAAGATTTTGAAGCATAGTTCTAATGGTCTCATTATTGTCTGACCATCTACCCGAGAAATGTTCTATAATATTAAGAACTAAAGAATACACTATATTTTGCACATTCTGACCGTTTTCCACTTTAACGGCTCCTAAAATATCAGGTCTTTGACTTATAGTCAAATAATTATCCCACCAGCCTTTCAATTGGCCAGTAAATCCAGCTATAATCATATCAACTATAGCTTTTTCAGAATTATTATTCACCTTGCATATTGTACTGTACATAAGCATTCTATGTACTTGAATATAAATCTTCCTATCTGTAAAGCCATCAATATTCCAATTCATAGATTTCTTTACCACTATAACTCTATGAGAAGTAATTGGGCTCAGGCTCTTCTACTATGTGACGACTCGGTAAATCGTCTCATGGGTTACTGCTCCGTCTTCCCCAATATCTGTATCATTATGCCTCGTTATCTGTATTTTAGGTAATTTAGTTGAGTAAGTTACATTCGGAGTGAAATCGGTAAGAAATGAGACACTTAGTCCCTTTTAAGAAGGCTTAAGATGTGAAAGTCAACTGGATGTTGACTTACGAGTTAGAAGGCTCGGATGTGAATTCCGATGATTCGGTTAGTTTCGAGAGAGGGTTTATGACTTAGGAGAGTGATTAGAATTAGTTTTAGAAGTTCCGTGTAGGATTAGGCTTGAATTGGTGAAGTTAGAATTTTGGCAATTTTCGGTTGATAGGCGAGATTTTGATCCGAGGGTCGGAATGGAATTCCGAAAGTTGCTGTAGCTTCGATATGTGATTTATGACTTGTGTGCGAAATTGTCACGACCCAAAATCCCAACCTGGTCGTGATGGCGCCTCTCATGAAGACAAGGCCAGCCAATCCAACTAAACCTCGATTTAAACAGTTAACAACACGAAAATATTGTAAGTATAGTTTAACAACAGGAATTAGCGGAAAATATAGTGAACCATCTCGACTACAGCCCGAACCGGGGTGTCACAAAGTCATGAGCCACTAATGAAATCCTGATAATAAAATAACTATTACAATATCTTTGGCATGACTGTTTGAAGGAATGGAAACAACAATATGAAAGAGATACAGGGCTGCGGACGCCAATAGCTACCTCGTACTCTCTGAATCACCGCTCTAACAATAGTAGTCAATACCTCGGAGCGAAACCGATAACGCCTCAATCTGCACACATGGTGCAGGGAGTAATGTGAGTACTTCCAACTCAGTGAGTAATACATATAAATAATGACTGAAGGTAAGAAAACACATATGACTTAGAACAATCCACGATGAAACAGTAAAAACATGTAATGTCTCAAATAGATAACACGAAGTAAATGGAAACAACATCAACACAACCAAAAATGCGATGCAATGCAATGCAATCCAATGTAATGCAAGTCATGACTATCGTGGCGGCGTGCCACCCGTTTCCTGGGTACCCGGCGCTTACTGTGGGGGGTTCAGTAGCGCAATATCTCGTGAGGCATGTCACCCGATCCATGCACATTACATCTTGTGGCGGCGTGCCACCCGATCCATTAAAATCAAATCCCGTGGCGGCGTGCCACCCGATCCATTAAAATCAAATCCCGTGGCGGCGTGCCACCCGATCCATTAAAAATCAAATCCCATGGCGGCGTGCCACCCGATCCATTTAAAATCAAATCCCGTGGCGGCGTGCCACCCGATCCATTTACATCATATCTGTGGCAGCGTGCCACCCGATCCATTTCAAAATCATTCCAAAATATCATTTAATTTTCAAACTGAGTTCAAATAATGATTTAAATCAGTGACAAATACCCCCGAAGGGTTTACATAACCGGCACGAAGCTCAAATATGATTTCAGTAAAAAGTGATAAATACCCCTGAAGGGTTCACATAACCGACACGAAGCTCAAATATGATTTCAGTAAAAAGTGACAAATACCCCTGAAGGGTTCACATAACCGACGAAAAGCCAAAATATGATTTGAGTAAACAGTGATAAATACCCCTGAAGGGTTCACATAACCGGCGAGAAGCCCAATTATGATTTAGTAAACAATGACAAATACCCCTGACGGGTTCACATAACCGGCGAGATGCCCAAATATGATGATGTCAATAAGTTTCAATCAATACGTAGTAAAATCCTCGTTCGGGATGGACCAAGTCCCAATCCCCAGTAGAAAACGACACAATATAGCACTACGATGTGCAAATCCGTGGTTTCAAACCCTCAGGACATCATTTACAAACATTACTCACCTCAAACCGGCTAAATCCTTAGCCCGCGACGCCTTTGCCCTTCAAATTGGCCTCCACGCGCGTCGAATCTACTCAAAATCGCAATGAATACGTCACAATTAATTCGATTAGGTCAATACAATTTATAGGAATAAATTCCATATGAAAATACTAATTTTTCCAATTAAAATCCGAAATTTGCACTTAAATTCGCCCGAGGGGCCCACATCTCGGAACCCGACAAAAGTTACAAAATCTGAGTACCCATTCCGATACGAGTTCAACCTTACCAAATTTACCAAATTCCGATAACGAATCGACCTCCAAATCTGAAATTTTTATTTTTGGAAGATTTTACAAAAATTCCGATTTCTTTCATCAAAACTCGAATTAAACGATGAATATGACCATGGATTTATGAAATATAGTCCCTTTTGGATGTAGAACACTTACCCAGTCGAAGCTATGAAGAAATCCTCAAAAATCGCCCAAGAACCGTGCTCTAATAATCCAAAACGAAATGAAGAAAATGACCATTTTCGGTCCTTATATTTCTGCCATCAACAGTACAGCAGTACCAGCCAACTTTAATCAATCGTAACTTTCTGTATATATGTCCAAATGATGGATGGTTTATCTTTTTGGAAACTAGATTCGAAGGGCTATAACTTTCGTTTTGGATCATCTCCAAATTCCTTACAGATTACGAGATATAAGCTTCCAAAGTCGGTCCCGTGCAGCAGAATTTCTGCAATGCACTAGCAGTAAACAAATGGATAGAAATGGTCCGAAACAACTCCGAAACGCACCCGAGTCATTCGGGACCCCGTCAGGATATACCAACAAGTCCTAAAATATATTACAGACTTAGTCGAGGCCTTAAATCACATCTAACAATGCTAAAAACACGAATCATACCCCAATTCAAGCCTAATGAAACTAATAAATTCCAACTTATACATTCGATCCGAAACCTATCAAATTGAGTCCGATTGACCTCAAATTTTGCACACAAGTCATAAATGACATAACGGACCTACGAAGATTTTCAGAACTGGATTTCGACCCCGATATCAAAAAGTCAACTCCTCGGTCAAACTTTCCAAAAATCTTCCATTTTCCAACATTCGCCAAAATGCGATGAATTATCCTACGGACTTCCAATTTCAAATCCGGACATACGCCTAAGTTCGAAATCACCATACGAAGCTATAGCAACTCTCGGAATTCCGTTCCGACCCTCGGATCGAAATCTCGCCTATCAACCGGAAATCGCCAAAATACTAACTCCACCAATTCAAGTCTAATTCTACACGGGACCTCCAAAACCAATTTCGATCACACTCCTAAGTCATAAATCACCTCCCGAAGCTAACCCAACCATTGGAACTCACATCCGAGCCCTCTAACTCATAAGTCAACATCCGGTTGACTTTTCCAACTTCAACCTTCTTAAAAGAGACTAAGTGTCTCATTTCTTACCAAATTCACTCCGAACGCAAACTACTCAACTCGATCACACAAAAACACGGATAACAAAGCGTAATGAAGCAGAAATGGGGAAAACGGAGCGGTAACTCACGAGACGACTAGCCGGGTCGTCATAGAAATGTCAGGTCATTCGGACGTGGTTTGGTTGGGTTTAGATCTAAATAGCGACTTAGAGGATTTTGAAAACCTTAGGCTTGAATCCAACGTGAATTGGTGTTGATAAGTTGTTTTGAACGTTCCGAAGGTTGGAACAAGTTTGAATAATGTTATGGGACATGTTTTCGTGTTTGGTTGAAGTCCCGAGGGCCTCGAATGGATTTTGGATGGTTGATGGAGTTTAACTTTGGCATTTCAAGAATGTGTCGATGTCGTCTCTTCAAGAATAAGTGGTATAACATTATGCAAATGGACTCCAAATTCAGTTTTAATTGAAGTATTAGATCCGTATCGAAATTTCAGAGCCATAGCAAAAAGAATCGTCCAATTCGGAAATCTTATGAGAAAGTTATGCCTATTTTCGTGTCAGGGAAAAAAATATGCAGAAACGTCAAATTTGCGATCGCAAATTGACCGCAAATCAGCTATGCGAACCGCGAAATTGACATGGAAATCGCAAATTGAGGCAGAACTTGGGCCGAGGTTCGCGATTTCTGGGTCAATGCGAACCGCAAACCTGTTATGCGACAGGTTTGCGACTCGCATTTTTGACCTGACATGGGTGTTTTAACTCGATTTTTGATGCTTTTTAAGTAGAACTCAGTGCTCATTTTGCCCTACAAGACCCATATTCGTTACCCACGAAGAGGAACACCTCCAAACACCATAGAATCACAACAAATCAACTTCAAAACCATATCCAAAGGAGATTATCTCGTGTAAATACTTAAAGAAGAGGATTTGACCATTCAAAACATATTTAGAGCTAGAGAGCTCAGATTGAAGCAAGTCTTGAAGCAATTCTTGGAGGGTTTCTAAGAGAAACATCGGGGTAAGTATTCCTAACTCAATTTTGAAGGAATTACCTAAGATTATAGTTGTTTTTAGCATTTTTACTGGTATTTTGAGTTGGGAAAATGCTGGAAACCCTAAAGCTTAGCTTTGAGGGTTGGAGGTCGATCCGGTGTCAGAATTCGACAAATTTTATATGGTTCAACTCGTGAGAAGATAAGGAACCCGTTGGGGTGAAAAGTACTTAATTTCGAGACGTGGGCCCGGGGCTCGGGTTTTGCTAATTTCGGGATTTCTTAGTAAATTCGATTGTTATTGCTTAGGTTTTATTCTCTCAACATATTGTGACGTAATTGTTCTGAATTTGGATAGATTCGACGCACGCGGAGGCCAATTCAAAGGGCAAAGGCGTCACGGGCTAAGGATTTAGCCGGTTTGAGGTGAGTAATGTTTGTAAATGATGTCTTGAGGGTTCGAAACCCCGGATTTGCACCTCATAGTGCTATGTTGAGGTGAGGTACATGCTCGATGATGAGCATGAGGTTGTTTACTTCTGGGGATTGGGAATTGGTCCATCCCAATTGATGATTTCTACTGCATACTTGATTGAAATCTAATTGATATCATTGTGATTTGGGCTACTTGCCATATTTGGGCTTCGCGCCGGTTATGTGAACCCTTCAGGGGTAGTTGTCATTGTTTACTAAATCATATTTTGGCATCTCGCTGGTTATGTGAACCCTTCAGGGGCATTTGTTACTGAATTGATTCATTTCATAAACTCAGTTTTGAAACTCAAATGATATTTTTAAATGATTTTTAATTGGATCGGGTGGCACGCCGCCACGGAATATAAATTGGATCGGGTGGCACGCTGCCACGAGATGTAATATGCATGGATGGGGTGACACGCCGTCACGAAATATTGCGCTACTGAACCTCCCACAGTAAGCGCCGGGTACCCAGGGAACGGGTGGCACGCCGCCACGATAGTCATGACTTGCATTGCATCGCATAGCATCGCATTTTTGGTTGTGTTGGTGTTGTCTCCATTTACTTCACGTTATCTATTTGAGATGTTACATGTTTTTACTGTTCCATCGTGGATTGCTCTAAGTCTTATGTGTTTCTTACTTTCAGTCATTATTTATATTTATTACTCACTGAGTTGGAAGTACTCACATTACTCCCTGCACCATGTGTGCAGATTCAGGCGTTATCGGTTCCGCCCCGAGGTATTGACTACTATTGTCAGGGTGGTGATTCAGAGACTACGAGGTAGCTGTTGGCGTTCGCAGCCCCGTATCTCTTTTATTTTGGTGTTTCCACTTTCTTCAAACAATTGTGCCAAAGATATGGTAATAGTTATTTATTATTAGGATTTCATTAGTGGCTCATGACTTTGTGACACTCCGATCTGAGGGCTGTAGTCGGGATGGTCTACTATATTTTTCCGCAATTTACTGTTATTAAACAATACTTATATTATTTTTGTATTATTTAACTGTTAAAATGAAGTTAGTTTGGATTGGCTGGCCTTGTCTTCATGAGAGGCGCCATCACTACCGGGTTGGGATTTTGGGTCGTGAAAGCTTGATATTAGAGCCTAGGTTACATAGGTCTCACGAGTCATGAGCGGGTTTAGTAGAGTCTTGCGGATCGGTACGGAGACGTCTGTACGTATCTTCGAGAGGCTGCATAACCTTTTTAGGAAAACTCCGTATTCTTGGAATCCTTATCGTGCGAACTTGTTGATCCGAGTACTAAAACTTCTGCTATCCTGTTCTCTCACAGATGGTGAGGCCGCGAACTACTGGACGAGGTGGACGACCACCAGTACCACCCACTGAGGCCACCAGAGGCCGTGGACGCGGTCGTGGTCGTGGTCGTGGTCGTGGTAGAGGTAGAGCAGCGAGGGCAGCATCTGTTGATCCACCAGCTGCCCCAGCTCAGGAACAGGCTCCAATAGCACCAGCTCAGGCACCAGCTGTGCCTATCGCTATTCCAGGTCTTCAGGAGACCTTGGCTCAGATTTTAACCGTTTGCACTGGCCTAGCTCAGGCGGTTTCAGCCAACGCAGCGGCAACTACTTCACAGGCCGGGGGAGGCAATCAGACTCCAGTTGCCCATACACCTGAGCAGGTAGTGCAGGGACTTCAGATGCCGGGGGCACCTCCAGCCCAGCCAGTTGCACCGGCTCAGGAATTCATAGTACCAGTTATGCCGGACGATGAGCAGCGTCGTCTTGAGAGGTTTGGCAGACTCCAGCCTCCGTCATTCAGTGGTGCTGAGGGCGAGGATGCCTAAGGTTTTCTTGACAAGTGTCAGCGAATGCTCCGGATAGCCGACATTCTTGAGTCTAGTGGTGTGGCATTTACCACATTTCAATTCACAGGAGCTGCCTTTAATTTGTGGGAGGCTTACGAGAGACGTAGGCTGGTTGATGCAGCGCCCCTTACTTGGCAACAGTTCTCCACTCTTTTCTTGGAGAAGTATGTGCCGCAGTCCTGCAGAGAGGAGCTGCGTAGACAGTTTGAATGGCTGCGACAGGGGGTTATGACTGTGTCGCAATACGAGTCAAGATTTTCTGAATTGGCTCGACATGCTGTCTCGATGGTTCTGACTGATCGTGAAAGGATCAGGAGGTTTGTGGATGGCCTTAACTACCATCTCCATATTTTTATGACCAGGGAGAGAGTATTGGGTGCTACTTTCGAAGAAGTGATGGACATAGATCGCGAGATTGAGACGGTTCACCGTCAGGAGCGAGAGGAGAGGGAGGCTAAGAGGCCTCGAGCATCGGGTAATTACAGCGGTACTCCATCGAGAGGCCAGTTCCAGCAAGGTAGAGGTCGTTCCTTCAGGCCTGCTCAATCAGTCCGCCCAGGGTATAGTGGGGCATCTGCAGGTCGTGGCTATCATGGGTTGCAGCAGGGCCAGTCGACACTTAGCGCCCTTCCAGCTCATGCTCCGTCAGCCCAGGGTCCTTCTAGGCCGAGTGCATCTGTTAGAGCACCAGTGAGCTATTATGAGTGTGGCGAGATGGGCCACATAAGGAAATATTGTCCTCATAGTGGTGTTAGATCGTTCCAACAGAGGGGTCAACCCTCGACTTCTGCTCCAGTTACTTTATCACCCGCCCAGCCAGCTAGGGGTGGTGGTCAGGCAGCCAGAGGTCGCCCCAGAGGGGGAAGTCGAGCAGGCGGTGGCCAGGCTCGATTCTATGCTATTCCAGGCAGGACAGATGCCAGTTTTTCTGATGGTGTTATTACAGGTATTGTTTAGTCTGCCATAAAGATGCCTCTGTATTATTTGATCCCGGTTCCACCTATTCATATGTGTCATCATATTTTTCCCCTTATTTGAGTACGCCCCAGGAGTTTCTTGCTTTATCTGTTCATGTGTCTACCCCGGTGGGCGATACTGTTGTTGTGGACCGTGTGTACCGGTCGTGTGTAATAACTATTGGGGGTCTGGAGACCCGAGTGGATCTATTGCTATTAAGCATGGTGGATTTTGATGTTATTTTGGGCATGGATTGGTTATCTCCATATCGTGCTATTTTAGACTGTCATGCTAAGACAGTTACTTTGACTATGCCGGGTGTGCCGCGGATCGAGTGGCGTGGTGTGGTTGATTATATTCCCGGTAGGGTGATATCATATTTGAAAGCCCAACGTATGGTTGGGAAGGGTTGCCTTGCATACCTAGCATTTGTGAGGGATGTTGGAGCTGAGACTCCAAGCATCGATTCTGTTCCAGTTGTGCGGGATTTTCCTAATGTATTTCCTGCAGACCTACCGGGCATGCCACCGGACAGGGATATTGATTTCGGTATTGACCTGGTGCTGGGCACTCAGCCCATCTCTATTCCACCGTATCGTATGGCACCAGCAGAGTTGAAGGAGTTGAAAGAGCAACTTCAGGAACTCCTAGATAAGGGGTTCATTCGGCCTAGTGTGTCACCTTGGGGTGCACCGGTTCTATTTGTTAAAAAGAAGGATGGCACGATGAGAATGCGCAAGGCAATTGAACAAGGTAACAATCAAGAACAAATATCCCTTACCTCGCATTGATGATTTATTTGACCAGCTTCAAGGAGCACGAGTGTTCTCTAAGATTGATCTCCGTTCAGGATATCACCAGTTAAAGATCAGGGATGCAGATATTCTTAAGACTGCTTTCCGGACCAGATATGGCCACTATGAGTTTCTTGTTATGTCTTTCGGGCTAACCGATGCCCCAGCAGTGTTCATGCAGTTAATGAACAATGTGTTTCGGCCTTATCTGGATTCGTTCGTGGTGGTATTCATTGATGATATTCTGGTGTACTCGCGTAATCAGGAAGAGCACACAGAACATTTGCGAGTTGTATTACAGAGATTGAGGGAGGAGAAGCTTTATGCAAAATTCTCTAAGTGCGAGTTTTGGCTCAATTCAGTGGCTTTCTTGGGACACGTGGTGTCCAGCGAGGGTATACAGGTTGATCCAAAGAAGATAGAGGCGGTCCAGAGTTGGCCTAGACCGTCCTCGGTCACAGAGATTCGTAGCTTTCTTGGGTTGGCAGGTTACTATCGCCGGTTTGTTCAGGGTTTCACATCCATTGCATCGCCCTTGACCAAATTGACCCAGACGGGTGTTCCATTTGTATGGTCGGACAAGTGTGAGGAGAGCTTTCAAAAGCTCAAGATAGCCCTAACCACAGCTCCAGTATTGGTTCTACCATCAGCCTCAGGTTCGTATACCATCTATTGTGATGCCTCGAGAGTTTGGATTGGTTGTGTACTAATGCAGGAGGGTAGAGTTATTGCTTATGCTTCTCGTCAATTGAAGCCTCATGAGAAGAACTACCCCGTGCATGATCTGGAGCTGGCTGCCATAGTTCATGCTTTAACGATTTGGAGGCATTACTTATACGACGTATCTTGTGAGGTGTTTATTGATCATCGTAGCCTACAACATTTGTTCAAGCAGAAGGATCTAAATTTGAGACAGCGGCGATGGTTAGAATTGCTCAAGGATTATGACATCACTATACTATACCATCCGGGAAAGGCCTACGTGGTGGCCGATGCTTGAGCCGAAAGGCAGTGAGTATAGGGAGTTTGGCCTACATTCCAGTTGGAGAGAGACCTCTCACAGTCAATGTTCAGGCCTTGGCCAATAGGCTTGTGAGATTAGATATATCGGAATCTCATCGGGTGTTGGCTCGCGTGGTTTCTCGGTCTTCGTTATATGACCGCATCAAGGAACGTCTGTATGACGATCCGCATTTGCTTGTCCTTAAGGACAGAGTTCAGCATGATGATGCTAAAGACGTGACCATCGATGATGATGGAGTGTTGAGAATGTAGGGCCGGATTTGTGTACCTAATGTGGATGGGCTTCGGTAATTGATCCTTGAGGAGGCCCATAGCTCGCGGTATTCCATCCATCCGGGTGCCGCAAAGATGTATCAGGACTTCAAACAACATTATTGGTGGAGAAGAATGAAGAAAGACATTGTGGGATGCGTAGCTCAATGTCTCAACTGTCTGCAAGTGAAATATGAACATCAGAGACCGGGTGGTTTGCTTCAGCAGATAGCTATTCCCGAGTGGAAATGGGAACGAATCACTATGGACTTTGTTGTGGGACTCCCACGGACTTTGAAGAAGTTCGATGCTATTTGGGTGATTGTGGATCGGCTGACCAAGTCCGCGCATTTCATTCCTGTGTGTACTACCTATTCTTCAGAACAGTTGGCCAGGATTTACATCCGAGAGATTGTTCGGCTGCATGGTGTTCCAGTTTCTATCATTTCTGATAGAGGTACTCAGTTCACCTCGCAGTTCTGGAAAGCCGTGTAGAGGGAGTTGGGTACTCAGGTGGAATTGAGCACAGCATTTCATCCTCAGACGAATGGGCAGTCAGAACGTACCATTCAGATATTGGAGGACATATTGCGTGCATGTGTTGTTGATTTCGGAGGCTCATGGGATGAGATTCTGCCTCTTGCAGAATTCGCTTATAATAACAGCTATCAGTCAAGTATTCAGATGGCTCCGTATGAGGCTCTGTATGGGAGACGGTGTAGATCCTCGGTTCCCTTTTAAGAAGGCTTAAGATGTGAAAGTCAACTGGATGTTGACTTACGAGTTAGAAGGCAATGTGAATTCCGATGATTCTGTTATTTTCGGGAGAGGATTTATGACTTAGGAGAGTGATCAGAATTAGTTTTGGAAGTTCCGTGTAGGATTACGCTTGAATTGGTGAAGTTAGAATTTTGGCGATTTTCGGTTGATAGGCGAGATTTTGATCCGAGGGTCCGAATGGAATTCCAAAGGTTGCTGTAGCTTCGTTATGTGATTTATGACTTGTGTGCGAAATGTCAGGTCATTCGGACGTGGTTTGGTTGGGTTTAGATTAACATAGCGACTTAGAGGATTTTGAAAACCTTAGGCTTGAATCCAACGTGAATTGGTGTTGATAAGTTGTTTTGAACGTTCCGAAGGTTGGAACAAGTTTGAATAATGTTATGGGACATGTTGGCGTGTTTGGTTGAAGTCACGAGGGCCTCGAATGGATTTTGGATGGTTGATGGAGTTTAACTTTGGCATTTCAAGAATGTGTCGATGTCGTCTCTTCAAGAATAAGTGGCATAATATTATGCAAATGGACTCCAAATTCAGTTTTAATTGATGCATTAGGTCCGTATCTAAATTTTGGAATCATAGCAAAAAGAATCGTCCAATTCGGACATCGTGTGAGAAAGTTATGCCTATTTTCGTGTCACGGAAAAAAATCTACAGAAACGTCAAATTTGCGATCGCAAATTGACCGCAAATCAGCTATGCGAACCGCGAAATTGACATGGAAATCGCAAATTGAGGCATAACTTGGGCCGAGGTTCGCGATTTCTGGGTCAATGCGAACCGCAAACCTGTTATGCGACAGGTTTGCGACTCGCATTTTTGACCTGACATGGGTGTTTTAACTCGATTTTTGATACTTTTTAAGTAGAACTCAGTGCTCATTTTGCCCTACAAGACCCATATTCGTTACCCACGAAGAGGAACACCTCCAAACACCATAGAATCACAACAAATCAACTTCAAAACCATATCCAAAGGAGATTATCTCGTGTAAATTCTTAAAGAAGGAGATTTGACCATTCTAAACATATTTGGAGCTAGAGAGCTCAGATTGAAGCAAGTCTTGAAGCAATTCTTGGAGGGTTTCCAAGAGAAACATCGGGGGTAAGTATTCCTAACTCAATTTTGAAGGAATTACCTAAGATTATAGTTTTTCGTGTTAGAAATAGGTGGTGTTAAACTTAGTCTTCTATCCCTATTCTTTCACATGGCTCTAATGAATACCATCAGGAGAAAGTCTACTGTTAAAAACAGTAGAAAAGAGGAATATGAGTTGCCTCAACAATTGGATCTTCTTAATAAATGGATAATTCCTAGGATTCAACCTAAGGTTATTTACTAATTAGGTACTTTTGAAAAATTAGGTTTAAAACAAGTAGTTAAAACTACTGAAGAGACTATCACAGTAGATAGTGATCATGCCACGTTCAGATTATTATCTGAAAGGGATTTTGTTCCTTATAGAGAATCTCATAGATTTTTGCATATTGGTTTAATACAAGTTGCTTTTAAGCCACTCACTTTGAGAGGCTTACCAGAGAGTTTTATAGAAGCTCTCAGAGATGGCAGAAACCAAAACTGGAAGAAATCCCTAATTGGGACAGTTCAAACCAGTTTGGCATATGGCCCAGCTTATTTTAATGCTTATCCAAATTTGCAGATTTCTTTGAGTGATGAAAAATCTTTGAATGCTTTAATATTGAGCATTAAATTGCATGGTTATGATTATATGCCAGGTACTGAGGTTATATGTATATGTTACAGAATTTATTTCAAACCTTTATATACTTTAAATCCTATGTGTAAAATTATGGATTTTAAAAATGAAACTATTTTGATAGAAACTAATTTTGGTAAATCTAAAGTTGTTACCAGAAGACCTATTAAATGGGATGAAATTGATTTCCCTAAAGAATGGGTCATAGAGGAAGCAATAGCTCCTCGAGGAAATGTTAACAGTGAAATCAAAGATGTTGAACAACTCTCTGATGGAACTGTTAAGATCAGGTTTAATGAACTAGATCAGACTGGTAATATCAGTTATTCATCTAGATTAACTAGATCTAATTCTTCTTATATTTCTCCTATTGATTATAAAGTAGATTTTCCTTCAAGAGCATCTACTTCACAGATTAGAGAAAATGATAGAATTGATGTGATAAAAATTAGCACTGATAATATTGCTAGTGCTATACCGGATCCTACCGAATCGGAGATGGATTTTTCAAATGGTTTAACATGAATTTTGACAACCAAATAGATTTTAGTCCGGGTTCACCGGCGAGAAAATTAATACAAGCTGAATTTAAAAAACCCAGATGGGAACTTTTTAGAAATTGGTTTTTTGATAGTTTTGATGAAAAAATAATAAAGGTTTTTCAAGATGATTTTTATAATGATATTAGTAGACATAACAAGGTGATAGCTTTTGTACCTTGGTTTATGTCTAAGTATGTTGATGGTTATATTTCCATGTTAGAAAGAGATTATAAGCTCAGTAATGGTAAAATTACTAAATCTATTTTTTCTCCTCAAACATCTTTTCAAATGGGGGAAAAAGGCAAAGTAATTTATTATACTGCTTTTTCTAAATTGTTTGATGACAATACTGGTACTATTACTGCTAGAAATTTGAATACTATGTTGGCTCAGAATGACTATACTAATATATATGTAAGTATTCTGGGTGAACAAGTTGCTTCCATCAGTGATAGATTGGACAAGCTTATAGCAGAATTCCAAAAGATTAATAAAAAGGATACTACAAAAGCTAAGGAGCAAATAGCTAATGCTAGTATCCAACCTCCTCCAGAAGTCAAAGACTTTAAATTAAAAAGTCTTGATAAATTGGAAAAACTTCTTAATAAGAAGTTTGTGGATATAAGATTAGTCCACTAAATTTAGAAAATCTTTCTAGTGAAGAAAGAAGAGAGAAACTTTCTGATGAGATTAATAAAATCTCAGAGAAGTTTGCTAGAAAACCAGTACAAAGGATGTACTATTATCATAGACCGACTCCTCAGGATGTCTTATTAGAAGAGCCTGAGCGCAATTACTTCTCACATAGTTATAGTGGTAAAGAAATCTATGAATGGAATATTGATGGCTTTACAGATAGGCAGATTTATATTCAAGTACATAGAATGCTTATGTACAGTACAATATGCAAGGTGAATAATAATTCTGAAAAAACTATAGCTGATATGATTAGAGCTGGATTTACTGGCCAATTGAAAGGCTGGTGGGATAATTATTTGACTGTAAGTCAAAGAGCTGATATTTTAGGAGCCGTTAAAGTGGAAAACGGTCAGAATGTGCAAAATATAGTGTATTCTTTAGTTCTTAATAATATAGAACATTTCTCGGGTAGATGGTCAGACAATAGAGAGACTATTAGAACTATGCTTCAAAATCTTAGGTGTCATACACTTACTGAGTTTAGATGGTATAAGGATGTATTCCTTTCAAGAGTAATGGAATTACCAGAGTGTAATAGTACTCACTGGAAGTCTAAGTTTATAGATGGGCTTCCTACTTTATTTGCATAAAGAGTTAGAAACACTCTTAGACGTACTGCTATGAGTATAAATTATAATAGTTATACTTATGGTAAGTTAATTAGTGTATGCACTCAGGAGGTTTAGCTCTTTGTAATGAGATTAAGTTAAACCATGATATTAAGAAACACCGTCTAAATGAGAGACAACAATTAGGAGAATTCTATGAGCAATTTGCCATAGATATTCCCAAAATTAGGAAGCCTCATAAGAAAAAGAAAAAAGATTAGAAAGAACCTTATAGGTATAAGAGAAAGAAAAGAGTCAATCCCGAAAAGAGAAGGGAAAAGACTGAGAATAGGTGACGAAGTTATAAGAAAAGAAAGGATTTTATTTAATCCACTAAGCCCAATGCTTGTTATAAGTGTGGAAAAGTAGGGCATTATGCTAAAGACAGTAAGGTTAAGGATAAGATTAAGAACCTTGACCTAGATGATAATGTTAAGGATGCTTTATGTAAGATCCTTTTAAACTCTTCAAGGGATAATTCCCCAGCAAGTAGTGACACAGAATCTTCAACTGATGAAGATTTGAAGGTGTTGCAAGATGAAGAATACTATTCTTCATCAGATTCAGAATGTGGACCTTGTAAACAAGGTGAATGTTGTAATAAAAACACAGAGGATGAATTTTATAATATTTATTCTCAGTTTAAGGATTTAGATATAAATGTCCTTACAAATGATAGTTTATTAGAATTATTGAAAGAAATAAAGGATCCTGAGTTAAGATCTCAGATTATTGATAAGGTAAATCCTTTAAAGGATAATAAGAGTTCTAAAGTAGATGATATTTATTCTCGAGAAGGTCATTATACTATGGCTGAAGTTAAAAGAATGTTAAGAGAAAAATCTCAGACCATAGACAAACCTACTACGGTTCAAGACTTAAAAGAAGAGTTAATAATCTCAAAAATGAAGTCTCAAATCTAAAGGCTTCTAATATAGCCTTAGATAAGAGGATTATTAAATTAGAAAATCCTCAGATTACTAGCAATTTAGAATTTAGTACTGATACTACTGAATTAGACATAGGTCCTAGTACTTCTTATAAGAAAGAAAATGATGATTTTTTAGGAACTGTAAAATTACCTGAAAATGAATTTTTACAAAAATTACAGTTCTTTTCAACACAAAAGTTTTTAATAAAGTAACTCTTTTAATTGATTATAATTTTAAAAAAGAGTTTGTTGCTTTATTTGATAGTGGTGCAGATTTGAATTGTATAAAAGAAGGAATAATACCTTCTAGATATTTTCATAAAACCACTCACAGATTAAAAAATGCGAGTGGGCAACATATGGGTATTACTTATAAATTACCTGAAACTTTTATTTGCAAAAATAATATTTGTATTCCTGAAAACTTTATTTTAGTAAAAGATATTCACCAAGATATAATATTAGGTGTTCCATTTATTCATAAAATAATGCCTTTTGTTCATTGGAATGCTACTAGTATTACAGGTCATTACCAAGGAAAGATTATTACTTTTGAGTTCATAACTCATCCAATCCAAAGATTTTTAAATGAAATTATTTCTAATAATATTACTGCAAAGAATAAACAGGTAGATTTTCTCAAAAATGAAATTTGTAGTCTTACTATTGAGCAAGACTTGAAAGCTTCTAAAATAATAGAAAAAATTGATTCAATAAGGAATCAGTTTTCTTTGCAAATTTGTAGTGACCATCCAAATCAATTTTGGAATAGAAAACGTCATATAGTAAGTCTTCCATATGAAGAAAACTTTTCAGAGGATAATATCCCCACTAAAGCCAGGCCATGCCAAATGAATTCTGATTATTTGGAATTCTGTAAAAAAGAAATTGATTCTCTAATGGAGAAAGGTTTAATAAAACCTTCAAAGTCCAAATGGTCTTGTACTGCTTTTTATGTTAATAAACATGCAAAACAGGAACGGGGTGTTCCTAGATTGGTTATAAATTATAAGCCCCTCAATAAGGCGCTTAAATGGATCAGATATCCGATTCCTAATAAAAAGGGTTTATTAGATAGACTTCATGATGCTATTATATTTTCAAAGATTGATTTAAAATCAGGTTATTGGCAGATTCAGATATCTGAATGTGACGACCCGGTAAATCATCTCATGGGTTACTGCTCTGTCTACCCCAATATCTGTATTATTATGCCATGTTACCAGTATTTTAGGTAATTTAATTGAGTAAGTTGCATTCGGAGTGAAATCGGTAAGAAATGAGACACTTAGTCTCTTTCAAGGAGGCTTAAGTGGTAAAAGTCAACTGTAAGTTGACTTATGAGTTAGAAGGCTCGGATGTGAATTCCGACAATTGGGTTAGTTCCGGGAGATGATTTATGACTTAGGAGAGTGATCGAAATTATTCTTGAAGGTTCCGTGTAGAATTAGGCTTGAATTGGCGAAGTTAGAATTTTGGCGATTTCCGGTTGATAGGCGAGATTTTGATCCGAGGGTCTGAATGGAGTTCCGAAAGTTGTTGTAGCTTCTATATGTGATTTATAACTTGTGTGGAAAATTTCAGGTCATTCGGACGTGGTTTGGTTGGATTCAGATCAAAATAGCGACTTAGAAGATTTTTATAAACCTTAGGCTTGAATCCAACGTGAATTGGTGTTGATAAGTTGTCTTGAACGTTCCGAAGGTTGGAACAAGTTTGAATAATGTTATGGGACATGTTGGCATGTTTGGTTGAAGTCCCGAGGGCCTCGAATGGATTTTGGATGGTTGATGGAGCTTAACTTTGACATTTCAAGAATGTGTCGATGTCGTATCTTCAAGAATAAGTGGTATAATATTATTCAAATGGACTCCAAATTCTTTTTTGATTAAGTATTAGATCCGTATCGAAATTGTGGAGCCATAGCAAAAAGAATCGTCCAATTCGGACATCGTATGAGAAAGTTATGCCTATTTTCGCATCGAGGAAAAATCTGCAGAAATGTCAAATCTGCGATCGCAGATCTAGATTGACCGCATTTTTGCCGCATTTTGACACAGAACATCGCAAACTGAGACAGAACTTGGGGTGAGATTTGCGACCAAAAATGCGAACCGCAAAGGTGAAATGTGGACCGCATTTTTGGCATAGGGAATCGCATTTTTGACCTGACAAGGGTGTTTTAACCCGATTTTTGATACTTTTTAAGTAGAACCCAATGCCCATCTTGTTCTATAAGACCCATTTTCGTTACCCACGAAGAGGAACACCTCCACACACCATAGGATCACCATAAATCAACCTCAAAACTATATTCAAAGGAGATTTTCATGGACAAATTCTTAAAGGAAGAGGTTTTGTCATCTTAAACATACTTGGGGCCATAGAACTCGGATTGAAGCGAATCATGAAGCAAATATTGGGAGATTTTCAAGAAAAAACATCGGGGTAAGTATTCCTAACTCAATTTTGAAGGAATTACTTAAGATTGTAGTTGTTTTTAGCATTTTAACTGGTATTTTGGGTTGGGAAAATTGTGGAAAACCCTAAGGCTTAGGTGTAAGGGTTAGAGGTCGATCCGGTGTCGGAATTCGACAAATTTTATATGGTTGAACTCGTGAGAAGATAAGGAACCCGTTGAGGTGAAAAGTACTGAATTTAGAGACGTGGGCTCGGGGCTCGGGTTTTGCTAATTTTGGAATTTCCTAGTAAATTCGATTGTTTTTGATTGGGTTTTATTCCCTCAACATATTGTGACGTAGTCGTTCTGAATTTTGATAGATTCGACGCATGTGGAGGACAATTCAAAGGGCAAGGGCGTCGCGGGCTAAGGATTTAGCCGGTTTGAGGTGAATAATGCTTGTAAATGATGTCCTGTGGGTTTGAAACCCCGGATTTGCACATCGTAGTGCTATGTTTTGTCGTTTACCACTGGGGATTGTGACTTGGTCCATCCCGATTTATGATTTTACTACATATGTGATTGAAACTTGTTTGATATCATCATTATTTGGGCTGCTTGCAATATTTGGGCATCTCGCCGGTTATGGAACCCTTCAGGGGTATTTGTCATTGTTTGTTACATCATATTTAGGCATCTCGCCGGTTATGTGGACCCTTCAAGGGTATTATTTGGCATCTCGCCGGTTATGTGAACCCTTCAGGGGTATTATTTGGCATCTCGCCGGTTATGTGAACCCTTCAGGGGTATTGTTGATGCATTGATTCATTTCATAAACTCGGTTTGAAACTTAAATGATATTTTCAAATGATTTAAATGGATCGGGTGGCACGCCGCCACGAGATGTGACATGCATGGATCGGGTGGCACGCCGTCACGAAATATTGCACTACTGACCCCCCACAGTAAGCGCCGGGTACCCAGGGAACGGGTGGCACGTCCGCCACGATAGTCATGACTTGCATTGCATTGCATTGCATTTGCATTGCATTTTTGGTTGTGTTGGTGTTGTTTCCATTTACATCACGTTATCTATTTGAGATGTTACATGTTTTTACTGTTCCATCGTGGATTGCTTTAAGTCTCTTACTTTCAGTTATTATTTATATTTATTACTCACTGAGTTGGAAGTACTCACATTACTTCCTACACCATGTGTGCAGATTCAGGCGTTATCGGTTCCGCCCCGAGGTACTGACTACCACTATTGTCAGGGTGGAGATTCAGATATTACGAGGTAGTTGTTGGCGTTCGCAGCCCGTACCTCTTTTATTTTGTTGTTTCCACTTTCTTCAAACAATTGTGCGAAAGATATTGCAATAGTTATTTTATTATTAGGATTTCATTAGTGGCTCATGACTTTGTGACACCCCGATCTGACGGTTGTAGTTGGGATGGTTTTACTATATTTTTCCGCAATTTGCTGCCATTAAACCATACTTCTATTATTTTAGTATTATTTAACTGTTAAAATGAAGTTAGTTTGGATTGTCTGGCCTTGTCTTCATGAGAGGCGCCATCACGACCGAGTTGGGATTTTGGGTCGTGACAGCTTGGTATCAGAGCCTAGGTTACATAGGTCTCACGACTGATGAGCGGGTTTAGTAGAGTCTTGCGGATCGGTACGGAGACATCTGTACTTAGCTTCGAGAGGCTGCAGAACCTTTTTAGGAAAATTCCATATACTTGAAACTCTTGTCGTGCGAACTTGTTGATCCGAGAACTAAAACCTCTACTATCCTATTCTCTCACAGATGGTGAGGCCACGAACTACTGGACGAGGTGGACGACCACCAATACCACCCACTGAGGCCACTAGAGGCCGTAGACGCGGTCGTGGTCGTGGTAGAGGCAGAGCGGCGAGGGCAGCATCTGTTGATCCACCAGCTGCCCCAGCTCAGGAACAGGCTCCAGCAGCCCCAGTTCAGGCACCAGCTGTGCCTGCAGCTATTCCAGGTCTTAAGGAGACCCTGGCTCAGATATTATCTGTTTGCACTGGCTTGGCTCAGGCGGTTTCAGCCACCACAGCCGCAACTACTTCACAGGCCGGGGGAGGCAATCAGACTCCAATTGCCCGTACGCCTGAGCAGGTAGTGCAGGGACTTCAAATGCTGGGGGCACCTCCAGCCCAGCCGGTTGCACCAGCTCAGGAGTACGTAGTACCGGTTATGCCAGACGATGAGCAACGTCGTCTTGAGAGGTTTGGTAGACTCCATCCTCCGTCATTCAGTGGTGGTGAGGGCGAGGATGCCTAAGGTTTTCTTGACAAGTGTCAGCGAATGCTCCAGACAGCCGGGATTCTTGAGTCTAGTGGTGTGGCATTCACCACATTTCAATTCATGGGAGCTGCCTTTAATTGGTGGGAAGCGTATGAGAGGCGTAGGCCGGTTGATGCAACACCCCTTACTTGGCAGCAGTTCTCCGTTCTTTTCTTGGAGAAGTATGTGCCGCAGTCCCGCAGAGAGGAGCTGCGTAGACAGTTCGAATGGCTGCTACAGGGGGATATGACTGTATCACAGTACGAGTCAAGACTTTTTGAGTTGGCTCGACATGCTGTCTGGATGGTTCCGACTGATCGTGAAAGGATCAGGAGGTTTGTGGATGGTCATAACTATAACCTCCATATTTTTATGACCAAGGAGAGAGTATTGGGTGCTACTTTCGATGAAGTGGTGGACATAGCTCGCGAGATTGAGACGGTTCGCCGTCAGGAGCGAGAGGAGAGGGAGGCTAAGAGGCCTCGAGCATCGGGTAATTTCAGTGGTGCTCCTTCGAGTGGCCAGTTTCAGCAAGGTAGAGGCCGTTCATTTAGGCCTGCCCAGTCAGTGAGCCCAGGGTATACTGGGGCATCTGCAGGTCGTGGCTATCATGGGTTGCAGCAGGGCCAGTCAACACTTAGCGCCCTTCCAGCTCATTTTCCGTCAGCCCAGGGTCCGTCTAGACCGAGTGCATCTGCTAGAGCACCAGTGAGCTATTATGAGTGTGGCGAGATGGGCCATATACGGAAATATTGTCCTCATCGTGGAGCTAGATCGTTCCAACAGAGGGGTCAACCCTCGACTTCTGCTCTAGTTACTTTATCACCCGCCCAGCTAGCTAGGGGTGGTGGTCAGGCAGCTAGAGGTAGCCCTAGAGGGGAAGGTCGAGCAGGCGGTGGCCAAGTTCGATTCTATGCTATTACAGGCAGGACAGATGCCAGTGCTTTTGATGCCGTTATTACAGGTATTGTTTACGTCTGCCACAAAGATGCCTATGTATTGTTTGATCCCGGTTCCACTTATTCATATGTGTCTTCATATTTTGCTCATTATTTGGGTACGCCCTGTGAGCTTCTTGCTCTACCTGTTCATGTGTCTACCCCGATGGGTGACATTGTTGTTGTAGACCGTGTGTATCGGTCGTGTGTAGTAACTATTGGGGTTCTGGAGACCCGAGTTGATATATTGCTGTTAAGCATGGTAGATTTTGATGTTATTTTGGGCATGGATTGGTTATCTCCATGTCGTGCTATTTTTGACTGTCATGCTATGATAGTTACTTTGGCTATGCCGGGTGTGCCGCGGATCGAGTGGCGTGGCGTGACTGATTATATTCCCGGTAGGGTGATATCATATTTGAAAGCCCAACGTATGGTTGGGAAGGGTTGCCTTGCATACATAGCATTCGTAAGGGATGTTGGAGCTGAGACTCCAAGCATCTATTCTGTTCTAATTGTGCGGGATTTTCCCGATGTATTTCCTGCAGACCTGCCGGGCATGCCACCGGACATGTATATTTATTTCGGTATTGATCTGGTGCCGGGCACTCAGCCCATCTCTATTCCACCGTATCGTATGGCACCAGCAGAGTTGAAAGAATTAAAGGAGTAACTTCAGGAACTCTTAGATAAAGGGTTCATTCGCCCTAGTGTGTCACCTTTGGGTGCACCGGTTCTATTTGTGAAAAAGAAGGATGGCACGATGAGAATGTGCATCGATTATAGGCAATTGAACAAAGTAACAATCAAGAACAAATATCCTTTGCCTCGTATAGATGACTTATTTGATCAGCTTCAGGGAGCACGAATGTTCCCTAAGATTGATCTCCGTTCAGGATATCACCAGTTAAAGATCAGGGATGCAGATATTCTTAAGACTGCTTTCCGGACTAGATATGGCCACTATGAGTTTCTCGTTATGTATTTCGGGCTAACCAATGCCCCAGCAGCGTTCATGCAGTTAATGAACAATGTATTTCGGCCTTATCTGGATTCGTTCGTGGTGGTATTTATTGATGATATTTTGGTGTACTCGCGTAGCCAGGAAGACCACGCAGAACATCTGCGAGTTGTATTGCAGAGATCGAGGGAGGAGAAGCTTTATGCAAAATTCTCCAAGTGTGAGTTTTGGCTCAATTCAGTGGCTTTCTTGGGGCACGTGGTGTCCAGCGAGGGTATACAGGTTGATCCAAAGAAGACAGAGGCAGTTCAGAGTTGGCCTAGACCGTCCTCGGTCACCGAGATTCGTAGCTTTCTCGGGTTGGCAGGCTATTATCACCGGTTTGTTCAGGGTTTCTCATCCATTGCATCACCCTTGACCAAATTGACTCAGAAGGGTATTCTATTTGTATGGTCGGACAAGTGTGAGGAGAGCTTTCAAAAGCTCAAGACAGCCCTAACCACAGCTCCAGTATTGGTGCTACCATCAGCCTCAAGTTCATATACCGTATATTGTGATGCCTCAAGAATTGGGATCGGTTGTGTACTAATGCAGGAGGGTAGAGTTATTGCTTATGCTTCTCGTCAATTGAAGCCTCATGAGAAGAACTACCCCGTGCATGATTTGGAGCTAGCTGCCATAGTTCATGCTTTAAAGATTTGGAGGCATTACTTATACGGCGTATCTTGTGAAGTGTTCACTGATCATCGTAGCCTTCAACATTTGTTCAAGCAAAAAGATCTTAATCTGAGGCAGCGGAGATGGTTAGAATTGCTCAAGGATTACGATATTACTATACTATACCATCCGGGAAAGGCCAATGTGGTGGCCGATGCTTTAAGCCGAAAGGCAGTGAGTATGGGGAGTTTGGCATACATTCCAGTTGGAGAGAGACCTCTCACAGTCGATGTCCAGACCTTGGCTAATAGGCTTGTGAGATTAG
>MCJB01048992.1:44418-77218 GCA_002018475.1 Nicotiana obtusifolia
GTACCATTCAGATATTGGTGGACATGTTGCGCGCATGTGTTGTTTATTTCGGAGGCTCATGGGATGAGTTTCTGCCTCTTGCAGAATTCCCTTATAATAACAGCTATCAGTCAAGTATTTAGATGGCTCCGTATGAGGCTCTGTATGGGAGACGGTGTAGATCTCCGGTGGGTTGGTTTGAGCCCGGCTATTGGGGACTGACTTGGTTCAAGATGCTCTAGAAAAGGTGAAGGTAATCCAGGAGAGGCTTCGTACAGCACAGTCGAGGCAAAAGAGTTATGCCGATAGAAAGGTTCGAGATGCGTCTTACATGGTTGGCGAGAAATTCTTGCTGAAAGTTTCGCCCATGAAAGGTGTTATGAGGTTCGGAAAGAAAGGGAAATTGAGTCCTCGGTTCATTGGGCCGTTTGAAGTACTTCGGCGAGTTGGGGAGGTGGCGTATGAGCTTGCTTTGCCACCCAGTCTGTTGAGTGTACACCCAGTGTTTCATGTTTCTATGCTCCGAAAGTATATTGGGGACCCGTCTCACATTTTGGACTTCAGCACAATTCAGTTTGATGACAATTTGACCTATGAGGTGGAGCCAGTGGCGATTTTGGATCGTCAGGTTCGGAAGTTGAGGTCCAAGGAGATAGCTTCAGTGAAAGTCCAATGGAAAGGTCGGACTGTGGAAGAGGATACTTGGGAAACCGAGCGGGAGATGCAGAGCAGATATCCTGACCTATTTGGAACCTCAGGTATGTCTCTTGACCCGTTCGAGGATGAACGATTATTTAAGAAGAGGAGAATGTGACGACTCGGTAAATCGTCTCATGGGTTACTGCTCTGTCTACCCCAATATCTGTATTATTATGCCTTGTTATCAGTGTTTTAGGTAATTTATTGAGTAAGTTTCATTCGGAGTGAAATCGGTAAGAAATGAGACACTTACTCTCTTTCAAGGAGGCTTAAGTTGTAAAAGTCAACTGTAAGTTGACTTATGAATTAGAAGGCTCGGATGTGAATTCCGACGATTGGGTTAGTTCCGGGAGAGGATTTATGACTTAGGAGAGTGATCGGAATTAGTCTTGAAGGTTCCGTGTAGAATTAGGCTTGAATTGGCGAAGTTAGAATTTTGGCGATTTTCGGTTGATAGGCGAGATTTTGATCCGAGGGTCTGAATGGAATTCCGAAAGTTGTTGTAGCTTCGATATGTGATTTATGACTTGTGTGCAAAATTTCAAGTCATTCGGACGTGGTTTGGTTGGGTTTAGATCAAAATAGCGACTTAGAAGATTTTTATAAATCTTAGGCTTGAATCCAACGTGAATTGGTGTTGATAAGTTGTCTTGAACGTTCCGAAGGTTGGAACAAGTTTGAATAATGTTATGGGACATGTTGGCATGTTTGGTTGAAGTCCCGTGGGGCTCGAATGGATTTTGGATGGTTGATGGAGCTTAACTTTGACATTTCAAGAATGTGTCGATGTCGTATCTTCAAGAATAAGTGGTATAATATTATGCACATGGACTCCAAATTCTGTTTTGATTGAAACATTAGATCCGTATCGAAATTTCGGAGCCATAGCAAAAAGAATCGTCCAATTCGGACATCGTATGAGAAAGTTATGCCTATTTTCGCATCGAGGAAAAATCTGCAGAAATGTCAGATTTGCGATCGCAGATCTGACCGCAGATTGACCGCATTTTGGCCGCATTTTCATACAGAACATCGCAAACTGAGACAGAACTTGGGGCGAGATTTGCGACCAAAAATGCGAACCACAAAGTTGAAATGCGGACCACATTTTTGGCATAGGGAATCGCATTTTTGACCTGACAAGGGTGTTTTAACCCGATTTTTGATACTTTTTAAGTAGAACCCAATGCCCATCTTGTTCTATAAGACCCATTTTCGTTACCACGAAGAGGAACACCTCCAAACACCATAGGATCACCATAAATCAACCTCAAAACTATATTCAAAGGAGATTTTCATGGACAAATTCTTAAAAGAAGAGGTTTTGTCATCTTAAACATACTTGGGGCCATAGAACTTGGATTGAAGCGAATCTTGAAGCAAATATTGGGAGATTTTCAAGAGAAACATCGGGGTAAGTATTCCTAACTCAATTTTGAAGGAATTACCTAAGATTGTAGTTGTTTTTAGCAATTTTACTGGTATTTTGGGTTGGAAAAATTGTGGAAAACCCTAAGGCTTAGGTGTGAGGGTTAGAGGTCGATCCGGTGTCGGAATTCGACAAATTTTATATGGTTGAACTCGTGAGAAGATAAGGAACCCGTTGGGGTGAAAAGTACTGAATTTCAAGACGTGGGCCCGGGGCTCGGGTTTTGCTAATTTCGGGAATTTCTTAGTAAATTCGATTGTTTTTGCTTGGGTTTTATTCCCTCAACATATTGTGACGTAGTTGTTCTGAATTTGGATAGATTCGACGCACGTGGAGGCCAATTCAAAGGGCAAGGGCGTCGCGGGCAAAGGATTTAGCCGGTTTGAGGTGAGCGATGCTTGTAAATGATGTCCTGAGGGTTTGAAACCCCGGATTTGCACATCGTAGTGCTATGTTTTGTCGTTTACTACTGGGGATTGTGACTTGGTCCATCCCGATTTATGATTTTACTACATATGTGATTGAAACTTGTTTGATATCATCATGATTTGGGCTGCTTGCAATATTTGGGCATCTCGCCGGTTATGGAACCCTTCAGGGGTATTGTTGCTGCATTGATTCATTTCATAAACTCGATTTGAAACTTAAATGATATTTTCAAATGATTTAAATGGATCGGGTGGCACGCCGCCACGATATGTGACATGCATTGATCGGGTGACATGCCATCACGAAATATTGCGCTACTGAACCCCCGACAGTAAGCGTCGGGTACCCAGGGAACGGGTGGCACGTCCGCCACGATAGTCATGACTTGCATTGCATTGCATTGCATTTTTGGTTGTGTTGGTGTTGTTTCCATTTACTTCACGTTATCTATTTGAGATGTTACATGTTTTTACTGTTCCATCGTGGATTGCTTTAAGTCCTATGTGTTTCTTACTTTCAGTCATTATTTATATTTATTACTCACTGAGTTGGAAGTACTCACATTACTCCCTGCACCATGTGTGCAGATTCAGGCATTATCGGTTCCACCTCGAGGTACTGACTACTGCTATTGTCAGGGTGGTGATTCAGAGATTACGAGGTAGCTGTTGGCGTTCGCAGCCCGTGTCTCTTTTATTTTGTTGTTTCCACTTTCTTCAAACAATTGTGCCAAAGATATTATAATAGTTATTTTATTATTAGGATTTCATTAGTGGCTCGTGACTTTGTGACACCCCGATCTGAGGGTTGTAGTTGGGATGGTTTTACTATATTTTTTCGCAATTTACTGCTATTAAACCATACTTCTATTATTTTCGTATTATATAACTGTTAAAATGAAGTTAGTTTAAATTGGCTGGCCTTGTCTTCATGAGAGGCACCATCACGACCAGGTTGGGATTTTGGGTCGTGACACTGAATCAGATAGGTATAAAACTGCTTTTATGAATGGAATGTGAATGGAATGTTATGCCTTTTGGATTGAAAAATGCTCTTCTGAATTTCAAAAGATTATGGATGATATATTTATTTCTTATACTAATTTCATTATTGTCTATATAGATGATATTTTAGTATTTTCAAAAAGTTTTGAAAGTCATTTCAGACATCTAGAAATTTTCAAGAAAATTATTATATAAAATGGTTTAGTAATTTTCAAACCAAAAATGAATCTTTTTCGGACTAATATTAGATTTTTAGGTCATAACATTGAAAAGGGAAAAATTATTCCCATAAATAGAAGTGTAGAATTTGTTTCTAAATTTCCAGATGTTATTACTGATAAAACTCAATTACAGAGATTTTTGGGTAGTCTTAATTATATTTCTCCTTTTACAAAAGATTTAGCTAAGGATACTGCTATATTATATGATAGACTTAAAAAGAATCCAAAGCCTTGGACTGATAGTCACACTGAAGCTTTTAAGATGATTAAAAAGAAGGTTAATAATCTTCCTTGTTTAACTCTTTCTAATCCTAATTGGAATAAAATTGTTGAAACTGATGCCTCTGATATAGGTTTTGGTGGAATATTGAAACAAATTTGTCCTAGTAATAAACAGGAATATCTTGTTCAATTTTATTCTGGGAAGTGGAAAAATTCTCAAAAAAAATGCAACTATTGCTAAAGAAATCTTAGCTATTGTTAAATGCGTTTTAAAATTTCAGATTAATTTATATAATCAAAAGTTTGTTATCAAAACAGATTGCAGTGCTGCTAAGTTTATTTTTAATAAAGATTTTAAACATGATGTTTCTAAACAAATGTTTGCAAGGTGGCAAGCTCTATTAGCACCATTTGACTTTGAAATTATTTATAAAAAGGGCAGTGATAATAATCTCCCTGATTTTTTTACCAGAGAATATTTAAATTCATAATTATTTATATTTATGTTTCAGATGAGACCCCAATATACACCCCCTCGAGGTAGGGGAAGAGGCACAGGAAGGGGTAGAGGTAATATCCTTGCCCAATTCGGAAACCAGAAATTGATATCTACAAATATAGCAGAAAGTTCAAAAAGTTCAAGTTCGGGTGTTAATATTAATCACCCTATGTATAAAGACTTCATGGAATTTATAAAGTCTAAGCAACAGAATGAGGGTAATAACCAACCTTCATATTCTACAGCCCTAATGAAAGAAGGCAATGAAGGTGATGAAGTTTATAGTCAAAATTCCCATAAAGAATTAATAATTCTTTTAGAAAGATCAGACCTAAAATGGAAGGATAATCCTTGGCAAATAATGTCAAGATATTTTGATACAGCATCATATGCTACTACTTCATACAAATACAGAATGAATTATGAGTTGATTTTGAAATCAACAGAGACAGTTGAAATTCAACATTTCTATCCGTCAATAGCTAAAAAAGTTTATAACTTTTCCAAGATTATATTCAAGCGTATAATTCCTGCTGATAAACGGGGAATTAGTACTTTAAAAGAAAAGGATAATATCCATCCAGAACAGAAAATTTCTGTTAAATATAATTACTGGGATTATATCCAACGTTTTTATAATACTTTTTATTATGAAAATCCTAATAGGAAACACTCTTGGTTTATTAAACTTTGTGATAATATGTTTAACCAAGATTTACCAAATTGGTTTTGTGAATGGTGGACTATATTTGGACCATCTATTGATATTTTGCCAGACAATTATAAGAGTTTATATACTCAGTGGGTGGAATTATCACCCAGACTTATTAGTCTACAGAGAGATAATATTTTCTTTGAAGGAATGGCTCTAATGCATTTTTTCATAGAATTCTCTATTCACTGGATTATGAAATGGGATGTGGAAATCAGTCATACTGATAAAGGATTTCCATGTCTTAATACAATTTTTATACAAAGTTTTGGAGCAAAATGCTCATTATTAATAGAGAAACAGGCCAACTTTATGGACAGCAAACCCTTGATAATATTGACAAGGCTCTTAAGAAAAATAGTTCTCAAAACTTTAGCAAGAATATTGCTGAAGAAGAAATTAGTCCTTTAGTTCATATCAGCAGAAAGATACAGATGAAGAAAGGAGCTGTATCTAAGGAAGAGCTTATGGCCTCATATTTAGCAGAAGTTAGAAAAGACTTCGGAAGAAATTTTGATACTGAAATGCCCGATAATATTTCAGTGACATCAGTAAGTAAAACAAATGAAGATATTTGTTTAGAAGAATCACAAGAAGATAATACAGATTGCAGAATTAGAGGAATTTCTGCAGAAAATAAAAGAAACAGCGGAAGAATCTTCCTCAGCACATAAAGATAAAGGCAAGAAATGAATTGATTGAAGGCCCTATGTCAGAATTATTAGGGTAATAAAACAAAACAGCTTTAATAAAGCAGATGGCCCCATTGGATAAAGATGTCGGCCAAAGAATCTACTTTTATAAAGTAGTTTGTCTTTCTATCTTTTTATTTTGTCGGCCATAGTTGTAATTATTTTGGCCATTTTACTATTTACTTTTTGACTTTTTGTACATCCGATCCATTATATAAGGATCGTTTTAGTTGAAGCTAGGCAGGCTTTTCTTTTGGGTCTTTCATTCTTCCTCGCTCCAAAAATCTTTCAGTTGTAAATCCCTTTGTAAATTGATATATCAATAAAAACAACCACTTGGTTACAATATCTCAAGGTCTCAGGTATTTTTATTTTTCTGTATTTAATTTTAATTTCTTTTTTAAAGATTTAGCCTAAATGATAGGCTAAATATATGTGTTAAACTTAGGATTCTTGACCTTTTCTTGAAGCATGCTTTAGTATTAATTTTATTACTGTTTCTGTTCCGATGTTGCTTAGGTTAAAAGTATAAACCCAGGCAGTTCTAAGTTAGAAAGTAAGCTCTGGTTATGGCAACATAACCAGTGGCCTCCACAGAACCCGTTTTTAAGCCGTTGATTAAGGCGTTGTTAAAGGGTTAACAGGTGAGGTCGTGGTTTAGAGTTTACTGACTGACTTAGAATTTTGACAGGGTTTGTACTTAGTAATCCTTCCCTGTAGCCACATCGAAGAGATACCGTAGTCCCGTTGGTATTATTATTATTATTATTATTATTATTATTATTATTATTATTATTATTATTGTTGTTGTTATTATTGTTATTATTATTATTATTATTATTATTATTATTATTATTATTATTACTGCATACAGGTTATTGTAAGTGGCTCGCTTTAGCTGCGTCACTATTTCGTCGAGGTTCGGCTCGGCACTTTCAGAGTACAAGGGTCGGTTGTACTCATACTACACTCTCCACTTCTTGTGCAAATACCGAAGTTGGTCCTAGTGGCGTTCAGTAGCTTTTGCTCAGATCCCGTCTGTGACGAAGACTTGAAGTATAGCTGCACATCGTTCGCAGCACCGAATTCCCCTTCCATTATATCTTTACTGTTTTTCTGAGTTTCAAAACAGTGTATTTTATCAGACCATGTTTGTAGCACTCTAGATGTTCATGTACTTGTGACACCAGTTTCTGGGTTATGTGTAGACTTCGTTGTTCAGTATTGTTTTACTATACTTCAGACTTATGTTGTTTTCATTGTTAATATATTGTTATAAATTGTTAAAATCAGAAAAGTTTCTGTTTTACGTCGGCTTGCCTAGCAAGTAGATGTTTGGCGCCATCATGACCCCGAGGATGAGATTTCAGGTCATGACATCTTTCTTGGGATAAAAATCTTTATTATAGTCAATTTTATTGTAACGTAATTTGAGTCCGTCTTGAACCTGTCTTCAACCTCGCTTCAATCATTGGCTCTGATACCACTTCTTGAGATCGAAATAACATGGTTTATGTGAAAGCCAACAAAGACAACTTTGACGACAATAAATCAAAATATAAAAGAAAAATATACTAACTAGGCATAATAATTTAAATTATTTGGTCTATCAACCAACATATGATCCATCACTAATATAAAAGGAGAATAGATTTTTTGAGAAATAATCCTCCCTAAACACGATTCTCGTAAAGTCTATATTGTAGAAGTTGTATTTCTCGTTGAGAGAAGAAAACGTCAATGTATAGAAGTACAAAACTTCTTCTCCAAGAAAAAAATAAGGCATATGAAGAAGATTTATTTATTTTTAGGAGTCTTTTTCCCTTTTTTCAAGAAAGAGAGTTTTAATATATTAAAATTTCAAGACAAAATCTTTAACATTCCACTAATTCCAAGATTGACAGTAATAGTCATGGTGCACAAATGTATCCTAAGTCGTTCTACGCTTATTCTTTCTTGAGATATGCAGCTCAAGAGAGTCCATGTTCAGATATCCAATGTTTAATTTATATTTTTTTTAGCTTCCTTGTGTCTAATTTTCATAGTTCAATTTAAGAGTTCGCAATTTATATAAACATTCCTCCCAATCTGATGCATCCAGCATGTTATTTCTACATAAATCTCTGGTTCCTAATTGTTGTGTTTGGATCTGAACTAATTCGTTCAAACTCATAAACATGTTCACTCGATTCTTTACTTCAGCAATATGCTTTTAGGGTATTAACTCGCCAAGAACCAACAATGATATTTCTTATGATGCATGTGTTATGTCCAATTTGACGAGAATTAAAGTTTCAGCGTTGATGCTCACAATAAACAGCTTAAAATGGAGAAGCTATGGGTACTATAAAGAACTTTGTATCCCATCTGGTATCATGGAGGAATCGTATGTTAGGAATACCAAAACTTGGCTAATTGGTCCTCCTTTTAGTTATTCTTTGCCTTGTTACACTTATCTAACACCAGTGTTAGGAATCTTATCTTACGATGCTTATAATTTGTATGATAAAAATTATACCAGAATTGGATATACTAGCAATGAAAGATCCTATTACAATCAGGTTCGGCGCCCAAGGATGTGGTCTATTTATGAATTGCGTGCATGATTGGTTTTGATTTTCGAGTGATTCGGTATTGATTAGGTAGACTGCTTCTCAATTTTGAAGCTATAAGTTGGAAGAACTAACCAAGGTTTGACTTTTGAGTAAATAAATTTGGAATCGGGATTTGACGATTTTAACAAGTTTGTATGGTGATTTTAGACTTGGGCGTATGTTCAAATTTGGATTCGGAGATTCCTAGGCCGTTTTGGTTCTAATTGGAAAAAGTTGGCAGTTTGAAGGTTTAGAAAGTCATAGGTTTGACCCATAGTTGACTTTGTGGTTATCGATGTCCATTTGAGGATCTGAGCATTGGAATAGGTTCGTACGCTGAATTAAGACGTGTGTAAAATTTGGGATCACTATGAGTTGTTTAGACATGTTCGGCGTATGTTTGGAAGTTGGAAGTTTGGAAAAGTTCATTAAGCTTGAGTTGGTGTAGATTCGTGCATTTTAATGTTGTTTTATGTGATTTGAGCCCTCGAGTGGGTTTTTGTTATATTCTGGGATTGGTTGGTGTGATTGGGCTGGGTCCCGGGGGCCTCGAGTGTGTTTCAGATGGGTTTCAGACCATCTCTCTCATGTTGGAGTTTACTAGTTTTTCTGGTGCTGGTGCCTTCATCGCTATTGCGGATGGAGTCACGCGATCGCATATGGTGTTTCGGTGGCGAGCAACTTTTATGCTTTGCGTTCGTAAGATGAGTGACGCGTTCACGGTGGACGGGACGGTGAAGCTTCGTGTTCGCGCACAGTGACCGCGTTTACGGTGCCGAGTGGTGGGGTAGGAGGTTAGCCTACATGACCACGATGAGGGATCACGTTTGCGTAACATTGGCTGGTGGATTGTAGCGGTCACGTGGAGACCTTCGCGTTCGCGGAGGGCAGTGTTGAGCATGTGAGTTTTTAACCTTCGTGATTGCAATGTTGGTCCCCGGATCGCGATGCATATGCCTGGGTAGACCTTTAAAATATCATTTTCGGGACTTGAGTTATTTTATCACATTTTGAGACTTGGAGCTTGGATTTGGGCTTGTAGGGGATTCTCACGTTTTGGACTGGATAAGTATTTTTGACTCGGATTGGTTATTATTCATGATTTCAAAATGAAATATAGGAATTTGGACCCCGATTCAGAGTCAGATTTGGATGAAATAAGTACGATTGGACTCGTATTCAAATGGGTGTTCAGAATTCATAATTTTTGTCAGGTAACAACAGGCGGGCCCAGGTTGACTTTTGATTTTTGATATTGATCGGAGCTTTATTAATTTGAATTGATTTCTATAGACGTGTTTGATATTATCACGTTATTTTTTATTAGATTCGAGTCGTTCGGAGGTCGATTCGCGTGTGAATGGCTTTTTGGAGTATTGATTTACGCGCTTTGAGGCCATTAACATGTCTAACCGTGATTTGAGAGTAATCTCCTCCAGTGGCTTCGGTAATTGGGATATGTTGGGAGTGACACACGTGTTAGGTGACGGGCACATGTGCGTGCACCAAGGTTGTTCATCATCGGGCAAACCTTTGGTTATTATATGTCTTGTTTGCTATCATGCCACGTTATATTCATGTTTTCTATACTTGTATGAGTATTTGAGCTACGATTCATGTTAGAAATCATGTCTAAGCTATGTGCTTATTTGTTTGAGGCATCATAGGGCTATTTTGCTATTTTGAGCTGCTTGCCTTAATTGTAGTCATACTCTGAGTCATGATGCTATATCCACGTATGATATCTTTGTCTCGGTGAAATCTTATCATGATTCTCCGATGTTGATGCCTTATATGTGTAACACTCTTGAACTTAGTACCGTGAGATGTGGATAAGTGAGACTTCAGAGGTTAATGACTAAGCTTGGGGCCATATAGCCGATTTGGTATTGATTTTGGGATGACGTATACGCTAGACCCCATATTCGGCTAAGTGGTACGGATTAGGGGGCGACGCATGCACCAGGCCCCATGATTGGGTTATGTGTGTCACGACCCAAGCTGGAGGGCCGTGACGGGCACCCGGACCCTACTCGCCGAGTGCCGACGTACCTTTCATCAAACCTCTCTTATTGTCTATAAGGACCGACGAGGCTAGTATAAATAGCAAACAATAATCATAATCAGCTTGAACTTTCCGATGATGACATGTACATACATATATAATATGGCCAATAAGGCTGCAATGCAAAAACTATACAGCAAAATACATTTGACGACAAGGCAATCTCACTATACATAAGTCAACCCCTTGTCTATGAGCCTCTACAGGAAGACAAGTAATGCAACCTGTGTCGGAATAGGGCCCCGACATACCCAAAATGCCTATGACAAAATGCATACCAAGACCACGGCAAGTCCGAAGGATCGATCTCGCCAATGTCCGCTGAACTGCGCAGCCTACTGTAGTGAGGGAGCCTCGTCTATGTGTCTGTCCGGACCTGCAACACGACATGCAGCGTCCACAGATAAAAGGACGTCAGTACGGATAAAGTACTGACTATGTAAGACAGGAAATCATTATATAAGAACAGTAATATGCGTCGGGATAAGAAACATACAACCTGCACCATCTGAGTGCCTTTGAGGGCAACTAACCATGAAATGCCTGATGTGCATATGCATATACATGTATCCTTTTTAAAATCATCATATGTATATATATATACACCTCATTAGGCCTCATGATCATCATATACATACGCCTCTGTGGGCCTCATCATCATCATACCCAACTGATCAGTGGTTGCACAATAGCTGCCGTACCCGGCTGACTATAGCGCGGCTCGGTAGAGTAGAATAGATAATGCACGCTGGACTCATAGGAATCACACTTTCTGAACCTTTCAAAATGACGTAAGGTCGAAGAAACAACACACATCAATCCTCTCGTAAGAGGGGAAACAATATAAGCACTCCTAGCTTCTAAGAGTAGAGCATCTTTGGGGGCTCGTTCATTGCATTACGTATAATCAGAGTCGTGCAAAAGAAAGAAAGGGACAGTCTCACATACCTGGTATATACTGCACCAATCTCAAGCCATGCAACTGTCACAACTCCTTAGTGTACAATGAAAGAACGATTCTATTGTTACCCTTTAAGCGTTATAGCTATTATTAACCACAACCCTAAATTTATATGGTGTTTCCCTACACCCTTCTTCCTCCAAAACTCCACAAAAATAGTAGTAAAACATGCGGCCCAACAGCAAGCCAAAACAAACCACACCCAGTCCACTACCAGTAAATAACTTGAACCCACGGCTTCCGATCACCATCCCGTGAGTTCTTACATGCATTGAACGAATTTCCAAGAATTTCTAGGAGAAAGAATGTATGAAGGAGAGCAGTAACTTACCTCGCCTGTTGGATAACTCAGCCCTCTTCCTTGGTTCTTCAACCTCTAGGTTTTACTCCCAATTAGGGCTTGAAGGAGAGGGAAAATCGGTTAGGGCCTTTCTTTAGTTCTTCAATTTCTAGATTTCGTTCCCCAGTTAGAACTTCACAGAGAGGGAAATTGATTAGGGCTTGTGTGGGATTTTTTAGAAGGGTTATAGGGGCTCTCTTTGGTTTTTAAGGTTTGAAATAAGGGTGAAGTAACTGGGTTTATACTCCTTTTAAAGATCCTCTCCTGACCGACTTTGGAACTTATATTCTTTTCCTTTAATTTGGAAAATAAGTGATGCACGTGTCTGACGCCTACACGTCTGCGATCGCATTTACGTCGCATAACTAGCGTGCGGTTCGCATTTTGGACGCGAACCGTAGCCCAGAAATTTGTCTCATTTTGCGATACAGGATGTCTGATTTGCGGTCAGCATTGTAGAAATGCGATCGCATATTAGACCACATTTTTGACGTAGATTTCTGCCCAGAAATCTATTTCAGTCTGCGATACATTAAGTACGATATGCGGTCCGCATTTGGTTTGCGTTCTCAGTGTTAGATATGCGGTCTGCATGTTAGAAATGCGACCGCATATGAGACCGCATATTTGACGTTGGTCTTGGCCCAAGATTCTGTCTTGGTCCGCGATCTCAGCGTTAGAAAATGCGGCTCGCTTGTGGGTTTTGCGGTAGCATACCCAGCTTCGCGATGCCTTTTGCTCCTTTCTTGTCTTTTTGAACTCTTTTCCGGTTCTTCGGCCCTTATATGTAAACTATCTTACGGCGTAATCTAACATACGCAATTATGGGTTGTAACACTCTCCCCCCCTTAAGAGCATTCGTCCTTGAATGTAAAGGTCTACGGGGATTTTACTCATTCGTCATAGAGTATGCAAATTCATGGACATGTACATTATCCACATATCACCATTTTGTATAAGAAGAGTATTCTCAATTTATTGCTTACCTCATAGAGACGTTCCTCCTTTTAATGCGTCCTGCTTTCCTCCGGCACCCTTATTATCTCCATTCTGGAACAGTTACGGGTATTTAGACTTTATCTCATCCTCTGCTTCCTATGTCATTTCTTCCGTCTTCTTGTTCCTCCACAATACCTTAACGGAAGCTACATCCTTTGTTCTTAGCTTGCGGACTTGTCAGTCCAATATAGCCACTGGTACTTCTTCATATGATAGATCATCTGTAACTTGTACATCTTTGATAAGGACGACTCGAGAAGGGTCTCCAATACATTTCCTCAACATAGATACAAGGAATACTGGATGGACAACTCATAAGCCACACGTCCAATTCGTCGAAGAATTTTATACGGACCGATATACCTTGGACTCAGCTTACCTTTCTTCACAATACGCATGACACCCTTCATTGGTGAGATCCTCAGGAACACCCAACACCAACCTCAAACTCCAGAACGATGTCCGACATCGGAATAGGACTTTTGCTTACTTTGTGCCGTCTTCAATCGTTCCTGTATCACCTTCACCTTCTCAATGGCTTGGTGAATCAATTCTGGCCCATATAACTCTGTTTCACCGACTTTGAACCATCCAACTGGTGATCTACATCTCCTCCCATATAGAGCCTCATATGGGGCCATCTTAATACTGGAGTGGTAGCTATTATTGTAGGAAAATTCTATGAGTGCAAGATGGTCATCCCAATTTCCCTTAAAATCTAGAACACATGCTCGTAGCATATCTTCTAGTGTCTAAATGGTACGTTCAGCCTGCCTGTCAGTCTGCGGATGAAATGTCGTGCTGAGATTCACTTGTGTGCCCAAATCCTTCTGAAAAGATCTCCAAAAGTTAGCCGTAAATTGAGCTCCTCGGTCTGAGTCTAACAATCTCCTTGATATACAGCTTCGCATGGTCTTCAGCTATGTAAGTTTTCTTAACTGGCAGAAAATGGGCACATTTTGTAAGCCGATCCACTATCACCCAGATGGAGTCGAACTTATGATAAGAGCGAGGTAATCTAATAATGAAGTCCATATTAATCACCTCCCATTTCCAGGTTGGAATCTCTATATTCTAAAGCAATCCACCGGGTTTCTGATGTTCTATCTTTACTTGTTGACAATTGGGACACTAGGTTACAAATTCTGCAATAGACTTTCTCATGTTATCCCACCAATACTGCTCTTTGACATCGTGATACATCTTTGTCGAGCCGGGATGGATTGAATATCGGGACTGATGGATGTCCTTCATAATCTTCTCTCGCAACCATGCCACATTAGGCAGACATAATCGGCCCTGGTATCTTAGGGTCCCATCCCCTCTGATCTCAAAAGCTGAAATTTTACCCTGCTGAATGCCCTCTCTCAATCGTACTAAGGTGGAATCTTCATATTGCCGTGCTTTTACCTCGGCTACGAGAGATGATTCTGATGTATTATGCACAGTAACACCTCCGTCCTCAGAGTCTAATAATCTGATTCTCATATTGGCCAGTTGATGAAGCTCTTTAGTTAAACCCCATTTACCTGCTTCAATGTGTACTAAGCTTCCCATTGACTTACGGCTAAGAGTGTCTGCCACAACATTGGCTTTAACGGGATGATACAATATCTCGACGTCATAGTCATTCAGTAATTCGAGCCAGCGTCGCTGTCTCAAATTCAACTCCTTCTGACTGAAGATGTATTGCAAACTCTTGTGATCTGTGTAGATGTCAACATGGACGCCATACAAGTAGTGCCGCCATATCTTCAAAGCATATATTACTGCAGCCAATTCCAAATCATGGGTTGGATAATTCTTTTCATGCTTCTTCAATTGTCTTGACGCATAAGCAATCACTTTCCCAAGTTGCATCAATACGCACCCCAAACCTACACCTGAAGCATCACAATATACCACATACCCTTCTGTTCCCTCTGGGAGAGTAAGCACTGGCGCGGAGATCAACCGATTCTTTAGCTCCTGGAAGCTACGTTCACAAGCGTCGGACCATTGGAACTTGGTAGCTTTCTGCGTTAACTTAGTCAATGGTGCCGATATAGAGGAAAACCCTTCTACAAACCTCCTATAATATCCTGCTAGCCCTAGAAAGCTGCGGACTTCGGACGGTGTTGTGGGTCTTGGCCAACTCTTCACTGCATCGATCTTCTGAGTGTCGACACGAATACCCTAGTCAGATATCACATGGCCTAGGAATGTTACTGAGTTCAGCCAGAATTCACATTTAGAGAACTTCGCATATAACTTGCGATCCCGAAGGGTCTATAATACTATCCGCAAGTGGCCTATATGTTCTGTCTCTGAACGGGAATACACTAGAATGTCATCAATGAATACAATGATGAACACATCAAGATAGGGCCTGAATACGGTATTCATAAGATCCATAAAAGCTGCTGGGGCTTTTGTTAGCCCGAACGACATTACCAAGAACTCAAAATGCCCATATCTTGTTCGGAAGGCTGTTTTTGGAATATCCTTCTCCTTGACCCTCACCTGATAATACCCTGAACGTAGGTCAATCTTGGAAAAATATTTGGCACCCTGGAGTTGATCGAACAAGTCGTCAATCCTTGGAAGTGGATATTTATTCTTTATGTAACCTTATTCAACTGTCGATAATCGATACACATCCTCAACGAACCGTCCTTCTTCCGCACAAACAAGTGTCACACCTCTTTTTCGTATACCCCGAGGAGTATATAAAGAGTTTTTCCAATTGAAGTGACAATATTTGAAATGGGATTATTTTAATTTATTTTCAGAGTCGCCACTTGGAAATTTTTAGATTGGTGTCCCAAGTCACCGGTTTATCCCAAATCAAGGAAAAAATTTCGACTTTCTTAATGAAGTCTGCGAACCAGAAATTCTAGGTAAGGAATTCTGTTAACCCGAGGGAAGCTATTAGGCACCCTTGGATTCCGTGGTTCTAGCACGGTCGCTCAATTGTCATAATCAACTTATTATCTGATTTTAATACATATTTATGGCCTATAGCATATTTTACTTTATCCTGCTTTTCCGCTTGTAGAATTATTATAGAATTGCAATGTTAATTAAAATATGTCACGAACCACGTCACATAAATGCACCCGTAATTTGTAACACCTTTTAATTAAACATTGAGATTTTGGATTTGGGTCACATAAATGCGCACCCGAATTTAGGAAATTTAAATATTACAATAATGTACTTGAAGCAACTACGCATTTTTAGCTTTTCAAGGGCCATGAAATTTACTAAACGGCACACCTCGGTTTTTTAAGTACTTAATTAATGAGGGCCATGTATTTATAGATTTTATTCGGCATGGCACGCCTCAAATTATTTGAACACTTTTATTATCTGAATTTTGTTAAAATCGAGTCACCTAAAGGCACCCTCGAAATTGACATTGTTACTATGTCACGGGAATAGTACCCATAGTCACAATGTTGTTAATCGCGCCTAAGGCGAACTACGAAGGTTTGAAACGTTAAGGCTTAATTATTCAAAACTTGTATTTAACTATTAAGAGGGCCATTGTTAATTACATGGCTCACCCCCGTTAATTTCAAGGAACTTTAAGACTACTCATTATTAAAGCAACAGGCTTATTTGGTTTCCAATGATTAGCGGGTCCATTGTGGAATCCAAATTTATTAGTTCAGGCCCAAAACAAATTATCCAGCATGATTTTATTTGTCGATATAGCCACTAGCTTTATAAAAATAAATACAATTTGAATTTAAAACTAACTTTCAGGAACAACCCCATTTGACTCTTAAACTGCACAAATTTCGGACGAGGCAAGTTCAATTACAAACACAGCCATTAACTTCGTAAAGACGACTATATTCTGAATTTTACATTAATAGCGCCATTTCCATAACAGCAATCTTAAAATAAGCCAATCAACATAGCCTAATTACAAACATAGCCATTAACTTCATAAAGACAACTACATTCTGGATTTTTACGTCAATAGCACTATTTCCATGACAGCAATCTTAAAATAAGCCAATTAACATAGCCCAATTACAAACATAGCCATTAACCTCATAAAACAACTACATTCTGAATTTTTTACCAATAGCACTATTTCCAGAATAGCAGCAGTCTGTTAAATTTTTAACGTTAATACTCGAAAACAACCAAAATTTGAATTTTTATACTCATTTCAGAAACAACCATGATTTAGCACTAATTCCAGATTTGGGTTCTTGCATTAATTTCAGAAACAGTCATATTGAACGCTATTGGAATGGGACAACTTAGAACAGGCCCAATTCTCGTTTCAAGTAAGACTGTTTTCAGCACTGGGCTATAATTACAACCAAGAAGTCACAAAAATACATATTTCAGCCTATGTTTATTTGTATGCATTTTACAAAAAACTTCATAATGCTCATGCAATTGCAAGAAAAGATTAACTACAAATTCTCAGTCAATTCGAATTAATTAACATAACAGCTATAAACCCATTAACTGATTACAAAGCCGGAATGCTAAACTACTATAGAACTCCATCATGCAATCTCAGCATTTTACCAAAACTGCTCAAATCTTACTTATTACAGTGACTAATGACCTGCTCTTTGTTCCTTCTTAGATTTTAAGCTTTAAACAGTCAGAACAGAAGAGACGAGATGATCATCATTTCCTACTATAATTAACTCGAAATATTAACTAACTATCCTGTTTTGGTTGAGCAAAACACTACTTTATAGTACATTAGTGTGACGACCAGGTAAATCGTCTCATGGGTTACTGCTCCGTCTTCCCCAATATCTGTATAATCATGCCTCGTTATCAGTATTTTAGGTAATTTAGTTGATTAAGTTGCATTCGGAGTGAAATCGGTAAGAAATGAGACACTTAGTCCCTTTTAAGAAGGCTTAAGATGTGAAAGTCAACTGGATGTTGACTTACGAGTTAGAAGGCTCGGATGTGAATTCCGATGATTCGGTTAGTTTCGAGAGAGGATTTATGACTTAGGAGAGTGATCAGAATTAGTTTTGGAAGTTCCGTGTAGGATTAGGCTTGAATTGGTGAAGTTAGAATTTTGGCGATTTCCGGTTGATTGGCGAGATTTTGATCCGAGGGTCGGAATGGAATTCCGAAAGTTGCTGTAGCTTTGATATGTGATTTATGACTTGTGTGCAAAATTTCAGGTCATTCGAACGTGGTTTGGTTGGGTTTAGATCAAAATAGCGACTTAGAGGATTTTGAAAACCTTAGGCTTGAATCCAACGTGAATTGGTGTTGATAAGTTGTTTTGAACGTTCCGAAGGTTGGAAAAAGTTTGAATAATGTTATGGGACATGTTGGCGTGTTTGGTTGATATCCCGAGGGCCTCGAATGGATTTTGGATGATTGATGGAGTTTAACTTTGGCATTTCAAGAATGTGTCGATGTCGTCTTTTCAAGAATAAGTGATATAATATTATGAAAATGGGCTCCAAATTCAGTTTTAATTGAAGCATTAGATCCGTATCGAAATTTCAGAGTCATATCAAAAAGAATCGTCCAATTCGGACATCGTTTGAGAAAGTTATGCCTATTTTCGTGTCAAGGAATAAATCTGCAGAAATATCAGATTTGCGATCGCGAATTGACCGCAAATCAGCTATGCGAACCGCGAATTTGACTTGGAAATCGCGAACTGAGGCAGAACTTGGGGCGAGGTTCGTGATTTCTGGGTCCAAAAATGCGAACCGCAAACCTGTTATGCGACAGGTTTGCGATTCGCATAAATGGCCTGTCAGGGGTGTTTTAACCCGATTTTTGATACTTTTTAAGTAGAACTCAGTGCTCATTTTGCCCTACAAGACCCATATTCGTTACCCACGAAGAGGAACACCTCCAAACACCATAGAATCACAACAAATCAACTTCAAAACCATATCCAAAGGAGATTATCTCGTGTAAATTCTTAAAGAAGGGGGTTTGACCAATTTAAACATATTTGGAGCTAGAGAGCTCAGATTGAAGCAAGTCTTGAAGCAATTCTTAGAGGGTTTCCAAGAGAAACATCGGGGTACGTATTCCTAACTCAATTTTGAAGGAATTACCTAAGATTATAGCTGTTTTTAGCATTTTTACTGGTATTTTGAGTTGAGAAAGTGGTGGAAACCCTAAAGCTTAGATTTGAGGGTTGGAGGTCGATCCGGTGTTGGAATTCGACAAATTTTATATGGTTGAACTCGTGAGGAGATAAGGAACCCGTTGGGGTGAAAAGTACTTAATTTCGAGACGTGGGCCTGGGGCTCGGGTTTTGCTAATTTCGGGATTTCTTAGTAAATTCGATTGTTTTTGCTTGGGTTTTATTCCCTCAACATATTGTGACGTAATTGTTCTGAATTTCGATAGATTCGACGTACGCGGAGGCCAATTCAAAGGGCAAAGGCGTCGCGGGCTAAGGATTTAGCCGGTTTGAGGTGAGTAATGTTTGTAAATGATGTCCTGAGGGTTCGAAACGCAGGATTACACATCGTAGTGCTATGTTGAGGTGAGGCACATGCTCGATGATGAGCATGGGGTTGTTTACCTCTGGGGATTGTGACTTGGTCCATCCCGATTTATGATTTTACTACATATGTGATTGAAACTTGTTTGATATCATCATATTTAGGCATCTTGCCGGTTATGTGAACCCTTCAGGGGTATTATTTGGCATCTCGCTGGTTATGTGAACCCTTCAGGGGTATTGTTGTTGAATTGATTCATTTCATAAACTCAGTTTTGAAACTTAAATGATATTTTCAAATGATTTTAATGGGATCGGGTGGCACGCCGCCACGAGATGTGACATGCATGGATCGGGTGACACGCCATCATGAAATATTGCGCTACTGAACCACCCACAGTAAGCGCCGGGTACCCAGGGAACGGGTGGCACGCCGCCACGATAGTCATGACTTGCATTGCATTGCATCGCATTGCATTTTTGGTTGTGTTGGTGTTGTCTCCATTTACTTCACGTTATCTATTTGAGATGTTACATGTTTTGCTATTCCTTCGTGGATTGCTCTAAGTCTTATGTGTTTCTTACTTTCAGTCATTATTTATATTTATTACTCACTGAGTTGGAAGTACTCACATTACTCCCTGCACCATGTGTGCAGATTCAGGCGTTATCGGTTCCGCCCCGAGGTATTGACTACTATTGTCAGGGTGGTGATTCAGAGACTACGAGGTAGCTGTTGGCGTTCGCAGCCCCGTATCTCTTTTATTTTGTTGTTTCCACTTTCTTCAAACAATTGTGCCAAAGATATTGTAATAGTTATTTTATTATTAGGATTTCATTAGTGGCTCATGACTTTGTGACACCCCGATCTGAGGGCTGTAGTCAGGATGATTTACTATATTTTTCCGCAATTTACTGTTATTAAACCATACTTATATTATTTTTGTATTATTTAACTGTTAAAATGAAGTTATTTTGGATTGGCTGGCCTTGTCTTCATGAGAGGCGCCATCACGACCGGGTTGGGATTTTGGGTTGTGAAAATTAGGTGTTCATATAATAGTAGTAAAGTTACTAACAGAAGACCAACAACCACTAACAATTCAAGAGCAGTTCCGAACTAGAACTTCAATCAGACTCAATACGAGTATAGATAATTATCAGTCACGAGAGAGCCAATTTTGCAGAACAAGACAGAACCTCAATGAAAGAGAACATATACGACAATAGTAAACTAAACAGAACAGACAGAATCAGAATCTCAAGTAAAAGAGAACATGCACCACAATAGTCCTTCAATGATACAGAAATAATTATCAATCAGGAGTGAGCAAACTGAGCAGAACGAACAGAACCTTAAGGCAAAGAGATTGAACAAGTAAATATGCCAATCGTGCAGTACTAAACAGCAAATAACTCACTTCATTCATGCTTTGGAATTACAGAGCGGCATTCGAACATACCTATTTAAAGCAAACACCTAAGCAACTTTTGACAAGAAGACGGCAAGCAAACAGCAACCACAGCTCGATACACTTCAAAAATTAGAATGCCAGAGATTTTAGCAGAACACTTAGAAGTTTATTTTTTTCTTATGACTCTAATTTTCTTTTTGAAATAGTAATTGTATCTGTGTAGTCGAATGACTCTACAACTAATGATGATATCTATGGGTGCTCCAAAATCCTTTTTCCTTCGTCTATCCCAGTCTCCTTTTATATGCAAAAAGTAAGAATATTTTTAGATTTTGTTTTAGATTTTCTATTACCCGGAATTCCCCTCACACCATATCACACTCCCCTTGTTTCAGATTTCCCTGTGCATGACAAGAAATCCCCCTATAAGAAATTTCTGTTTTTAACTTTTAAAAGTATCTTTTTACCCCCCCCCCCCCCCAAAGTTTTCCTTTTGATTTATTTAATTGCTATTAAGGGCTTGCTAGAAGTTTCTACTGATTTCTAGCCTAAATGACCCCTTTTCTGATTTTTACTCTTACAGGTCAAATTGACCCGGCCCAAACACATAGCCCAAATTTAATTTTCTGACCCAGTCCACTTGGCTTCAATTTTCAGAAACTATTTTCATTTGTGGCTTCTTTAAACTGTAGCCACATAGAAATTGACCGATTTATGACCCCTAAAAAATCAAAAGCTAAATAACTAAAGAAAGCAGTAGGAGATGAGAATCCCTAACTAATAATTAACAAAAAACAACAAAAAATGAAAAGGAAAAGAGAAATAGTTACCTTAGTCTAAAATCTTCTAAAAATCAGATTTTTAAACTAAAATTGACCTTAACCGTGTGTTCTTGTTAAATTCTGTTTTAGTCTTAAATCGGCTTCAACATCTTCGATTTTGACTTGAAATTAAATGGGTTCTAGGGTTTTTTTTTTTTTTGGGTTGAAATGGGTATAGTTTTGGGATGCGGAGGGAACGATTATGTTTGTGTGTCATTGTGGACCGATTTGGGGTGGATTTTAAGGGGGTAGCCGCCATGGCTGCGGGACGTTGATGGGCCGGCTAGGGTTTGATTTTAACAGAGGGGTCGTTTGGGACGAAGGTGAATGGGGTAGGGGGGTCGGTTTAGGACAATTATATAGGGTGGTAGAGAGGAGTTCCGAGCCGTTGGATTTATGAAGATCAACGACTCAGATGAACCTAGTAATAAAACCGGGTCGTTTTAATTAAAGAAAGGGGGAAGGGTTTGGGTCGTCTGGTACACTTCAATTGGGCCTGATTTAATTTTGAAGAAATGGCCCAGTCCGATTTCTTTCTCCTTATTTCCTTTTCTTAATTTCTTTCATTTTAATTTCTCTTTTTAATTTTAACAACTAAAAGACTTAGTAATTAAAAAAAATCTTAATTTACCTAAATGTGAAATTAAGCCAAATAACTATTTATAAAAAAGTAAAATGACGCTTGATTCTAAGAATTAGAGATTAAAAATTAAGACAAGTGTAAAATGAATTATTTTTTTATGATTTTTCCATTTTATAAAACCAATAACTACTAATTAAATCCAAAAAATGCAAAAATAACATAAATGCAATGCATGATATTTTTGGGTATTTTCATGAGTTAATTAGTAAAAAAGTAAACCAAACAAGAAAATTATAAGTAATTAAAAATCTAATAAAACTCCTAAAATGGCTAATAATTAATTAAAAACTATTTTATTGATTTACAGAATTATTTTGGGTATGGAAAAAATCACGTGCTCACAGCTGCCACTCTTTGCTCGGAGACACGAAGGGTTTTCGGGCAAAGATAAGATGAGCAATTCTGCGGGATTTTTGCCTATCCGAAACTCCATGAGAAGCATTTTTGAAAAGAGTCTGACAGAACCTTGCGTCAAAGGTTACCTACATATCCTTGGCTATAAAGGAATCAGGTCAGTGTAGTTCGGGAAGTTTGGTAGATGGACTACCAGGAAACTGTGATTTTCGCTGTTGCTGTTGCTGTTGCTGCTTGTTGTGCTCCTTATTACACCAAAATGAAAAATAAAAGCTAAACTAGCTATGTCTACTAAACTATGAATTACAAGATTCATATCTACAGATTTCTTGAAGCTTGATCTTGAGTCTTAGCTAGTTTTCGAGGCAAATTCCGATCTGAATCTTCTTGATGTTCATCAGCTGTAGATGCTGGCTCTTTCTTCGACTTTTGAATCAAAGCAAAACATGCGAGGCTTATGACTTCCGTCAAATTTGAATATGTCGCATCCTTGTTCATTGCAGCATTTGAATTTGCTCCTTTTGGTTTTCTTCTTTTCTTTATTTTGAATTGAGACTCTTTCCTTTGGTTATCTTGAACCCTGTGCCTCGAGAGGAAACCTGCTCAGACACCAAACCAAATCAAACGAACAAAAATTATCCTGCCCCAGTTTCCATTGGAAAAATTTGTGAGTTATTTGCAACTAAAAGCTAAACAGTAAAATAAAGGAAGGATTGCCAGGTTATGCTGGGAGTCCAACCGAGTTATGCTAGAAAATGTAAAGCCCTCGGGTTATTCCGAGGTTGTTGTCGACCGATTCTACTGGGGAAAAAGAAAAAGAATTCCTAGGTTATGCCAGGAAAAGAAAAGGTCCTTGGTTTATGCCAAGGAGTCCATGGGTTATGCCGGGGATAACAAAATAAAGGTCTTTGGGTTATGCCGAAGAGGCCCTCGGGTTATGCCGGGGAGTTTACGGGTTATGTTGGGGAAAAAAGAAACAAAGATCTTTGGGTTATGCTAAAGAGGTCCACGGGTTATGCCGGGGATAAAAGAAAACAAAATCTTCGGGTTATGCCAAAGAGGTCCACGGGTTATGCCGGGAATGAAGGGAAAGGTCTTTGGGTTATGCCAAAGAGGTCCTCGGGTTATGCCGGGGATGAATGAAAAGACCTTCGGGTTATGCCAAAGGGATCCATGGGTTATGCCGGGGAAAAAAGAAACAAAGATCTCTGGGTTATGCCAAAGAGGTCCACAGGTTATGCTGAGAATGAAAGGAAAGGTCTTTGGGTTATGCCAAAGAGGTCCACGGGTTATGCCGGGGATGAATGAAAAGAACTTCGGGTTATGCCAAAGGGATCCCCGGGTTATGCCGGGAATGAAGGGAAAGGTCTTTGGGTTATGCCAAAGAGGTCCACAGGTTATGCCGGGGATGAAGGAAAAGACCTTTGGGTTATGCCAAAGGGATCCACGGGTTATTGCCGGGGCTGAAGGGAAATACCTTTGGGTTATGCCAAAGGGGATCCACGGATTATGCCGGGGATGAGGGTTAAGACCTTCGGGTTATGCAAAAGGGATCCACGGGTTATGCCGGGGATGACAGAAAATAAAGAGTCTTTGGGTTATGCCAAAGACTTCTAAAATAATGTAAGAGAGAGTTTGGAGGAGACTTCCCTATGACTAATGCTTTGAAGCTGTTTTGGCCTTTGTGCATTTTCCTTTTGGTTACACCTGCATCTTGTAAGGCTACTTTGGATTGCACCAATTTCCTGTTTTCAATCAAAGATCAATTGTTAGTTTGAACGGTGATTGGTTTTGTGGCCTTGATGATTCTGATCACTCGATCCCGGCCTAACTTTGGCGAGAACCTCTGCTTCTTGCTTCATTTTCTGGAAGTTGATTTCTTTCTTGAACCGAGGGACCCAATTTTGTAAATTTGTTGTGACAACTTGCCCATATGGGGTTTTGTCTTTTGACCTTTTCTTGTCTTTGGGGTTCTTCTTTTGGCTTTCTTCCCATTTTTCACAACTTTGGGGTTTCGGAGCATCAACCATCACGGCCAGTCAGGGTCGACTCGATGCACCCGTTGAAGCTGGTACATTCTTTTGGATCTGGCTATTATTAAGCGGGACCCTGTAAAACCAGTCTTGACATCTTTTCTTTGTATTAGTTTCGGAAGGAGAATTAGATCGAAAGGGATTCAAAGGAAAGTAAACAAAAAGCGAGAGAATGAATTTAGAAAAGCGTCCCTTTTGGGGAAGAGAGACGAACTTATCTGGGGTGTATGCAGACTTTATGTAGGCATGACATGCTTCTTGGACTGGATGCCCGATCTGCGCAACTATCCAACTTCCTCATAAACCCATCACAATCCGTATTCTGAAACCGAGAAACCTTGCTAGTACTCTTTCAGTACCGATAGTGGCCAGGATTCCTGCTTTTCGATCAATGGCGCCCTTTGCGGGATTTCACCAATTGACCTCTCTCATTTCTCTTCTCACCGTCGCCTTGTAGTGCTCTTTGCGAGTTTTCACTAACAAGACTCTCTCATTTTCAATTTCTCTGCTCACGTCGCCTTACGGTGCCCGTGTGGGTTTTCACCAATAAGACTCTCTCATTTTATTTCTCTCGTTTTGGATGCATTTTCTGATTTTGGAAACCTTTCACCGATTGATCGGAAGGACTGAAGGGGATTTGGCAAAAGAGAGTTTTGATTGAATTATAACTTTGGAACATTTCAGGCGAACGCCGCCAAACTGTTATAGCATCTGCCCCAGTTTCACTTTGGAGAATTTGGGTTTTTATTTTAGTGTGACTGAACCTCAGGGAGAGGCTGCCTACATATCCTTTCACAATCAAGTCAGACGTAGTTCAGGAAGTTTGGTTCTGGATTTTTGTTTTGTTTTCCTTTTCCTTTTCTTTTCTTTTTCTTTTTCTTTTTCTCTTTTGTTTTCTTTTTCTTTTCTTTTCTCTTTTTATCTTTTTTTTTTCAACTAAAATTTGCAGTGACGCTTTCAAGTTCCAAAGAGGGTGATCAAAGAAGAATAACCGGCTCAAAGGGTTAGCAAAGGATTGGAGTGTTTGGGGTAGCGAGAATGAAAGCCTTCGTCATCTCAATCGGAAAGATTACACATAGTACCTTTTGACTGCATCCGCATTCACTGCTGTCTCGGGATCATTTCCTTCAATGTTTCCCAAGTACAGTGCTCCTCTCAGCAATATCTTTCTGATGATATATGGGCCTTTCCAATTAGGAGCGAATTTTCCTTTTGTTTCCTGATGATGGGGAAGAATTCGTCTTAAAACGAGTTGCCCCACTTCAAACTTTCTGGGCCGTACTTTTTTGTTGTAAGTCCGAGCCATTCTTTGCTGGTATAATTGCCCATGGCAGACTGTGGCCATTCGCTTTTCATCGATCATGGTTAGCTGTTCCAAGTGGGTTTTGACCCACTCGCTATCTTCAATTTCAGCTTCGACAATAATCCGCAGGGAAGGAATTTCAACTTCCGCGGGTATCACGGCTTCTGTGCCATAACCAAAACATATGGAGTTGCTCCGATCGATGTACGCACAGTGCTACGGTACCCCAACAATGCAAACGGAAACTTTTCATGCCATTGCCTGGAACTTTGAATCATCTTCCTTAAAAACTTCTTGATGTTTTTGTTTGCTGCTTCCATGTCACCATTGGCTTTGGGCTGATAGGGAGTAGAGTTTCTATGCGTTATTTTGAATTGTTCGCATATTTCACTCATCAAATGACTATTTAGTTTTGCAGCATTATCTGTGATGATGGTCGCGGGGATACCAAAACGGCATATAAGATTGGAATGCACGAAATCCACCACAGCTTTTTAACAGATTTGAGGGTGATTGCTTCAACCCATTTCATGAAGTAGTCGATGGCAACCAATATGAATCTGTGCCCTTTTGAGGCTTTTGGCTCGATTGGCCCTATGACATCCATGCCCCAGGCAACAAATGGCCAAGGTGACAACATGGGATGTAGTTCTGTTGGAGGGGCATGAATCGAATCACCGTGCACCTGACACTGATGGCATTTTCGAACAAAGCTGAAACAGTCCTTTTCCATGGTCAACCAGTAATAGCCCGCTCGGAGGATTTTCTTTGCCAAGACATAACCGTTCATGTGGGGTCCACAAACTCCTGCGTGCACTTCATGCATGATATTTCCAGCATCAACGCATCTTAGCAAATTGAGAACCGGAGTTTTGTATAGGATATCACCACTTAAAAAGAAACCACTTGCCTGTCGTCTGATGGTTCTCTTTTGGTCTCCGCTGGCTTGATCTGGGTATTCTTTAGTTTTTAGAAACCTCTTAATGTCATGATACCATGGTTGAGCACTTGTTTCTGTTTCAACCGTGTTACAATAACCATGCCTTTCGCGGATCTGGATCTCCAGAGGATTAATGAGGGCATTGCCTGGGTATGGCAGCATCGACGCCAAAGTAGCCAGGCATTAGCTAATTCGTTGTGACAATGTGGGATGTATCTAAACTCTATCGATTCAAATCGTCTGCTCAGAACTTCCACATATTGTCTATATGAATGAACTTGATGTCTCGGGTTTCCCATTCTCCTTGGGCTTGTCGGATAATCAAATCCGAGTCTCCCATAATTAACAAATGTTCAACATCCTGGGTGATCGCCATATTCATACCCATAATGCAAGCTCATACTCAGCCGTGTTGTTTGTGCAGAAAAATCGAAGCCTGGCTGTGGCCGGATAATGGTGGCCATTAGGCGAGATCAAGATTGCCCCAATCCCAACACCTTTTGCATTTACTGCTCCATCGAAGAACATTTTCCAAGTATTGGTGTCTTCGGATATTACCTCAATTGAATTTACTTCCTCGTCGGGGAAGTAAGTGTTCAAGGGCTGATATTCATCATCAACAGGGTTTTCAGCCAGATGGTCTGCTAACGCCTGGGCTATCATCGCTGTGCAGGTGACATAGACTATGTCAAATTCTGTGAGCAGTATCTGCCACTTTGCTAAACTCCCAGTGGGCATCGGCTTCTGGAATATGTATTTTAGAGGATCCAATCTAGTTATGAGGTATGTGGTGTATGCTTGCAAGTAATGCCTCAATTTCTGAGCGACCCAAGTTAAAGCACAGCAAGTTCTTTCCAGCAGAGTATACTTGGCTTCATAGCTGGTGAATTTCTTGCTCAGGTAGTAGATGGCCTGTTCCTTCCTTCCGGTCACATCATGTTGCCCCAGGACACAACTGAAAGAGTTTTCCAGGACTGTCAGGTACAAGAACAGAGGTCTCCCGGGCTCAGGTAGGACTAATACTGGCGGATTCGACAGATATGTTTTGATTTTATCAAAAGCTTCTTGGCATTCGTCCGTCCATTTGATGGCCGCATCTTTCTTTAATAACCGGAACATAGGTTCACATGTAGAAGTCAGCTCAGTAATGAACCGGTTGATATAGTTCAATCTTCCCAGAAGAATCATGACGTCTTTCTTGGTTTTGGGAGGGGGTAGATCCCGAATAGACTTTATCTTGGTTGGGTCTAGCTCAATGCCCCTTCGACTGACTATGAAACCCAAGAGCTTGCCAGATGGGACTCCAAACGCACATTTGGTTGGATTCAGCTTCAAATCATACATGCGGAGCCTCTCAAAGAATTTCCTCAGATCTCGGACATGATCCCCTTTAGTTTTAGATTTGATGATCACATCGTCCACATACACTTCTATTTCCTGATGCATCATGTCGTGGAAAATGGCAGTCATGGCCCTCATATATGTTGCCCCAGTGTTTTTCAGTCCGAATGGCATGAACCTGTAACAGTATGTGCCCCAAGGTATGGTGAATGCTGTCTTTTCAGCGCTCTTCTTCGTCCATCAACACCTGATGATATCCTGCATGATAATCCACAAAGGATTGTATCTCATGTTTGGCATAATTGTCGACCAGGATATGGATGTTTGGCAAAGGGAAGTTGTCCCTGGGACTTGCTTTGTTCAAATCTCTGTAGTCCACACACACTCGGGTTTTCTCATCTTTCTTTGGCACTGGGACTACATTGGCTAGCCACGTAGTGTACTGAACCACCCGAATCACTCTTGCTTTTAGCTGCTTTATGATCTCTTCTTTGATCTTGTCACTGATATCAGTTTTGAACTTTCTCTGCTTTTGTTGAACAGGGGGATAATCAGGGTATGTTGGCAATTTATGAATCATCATGTCAACATTGAGTCCTGGCATATCATCATATGACCAAGCAAACACATCTTTGAACTCAAACAGGAGTTGGATTAGTGCGTCTCGAGTTTTTTCATCTGTATGAATGCTTATCTTGGTTTCTCGGATTTCTTCAAAACTACCCAAATTAACCGGCTCGGTATCATTTAGATCTAGCTTAGGTTTATTCTCGAAATGTTCCAATTCTCAGTTACTTTCATTAAAAGCCTCTTCTTCATTATATTCTGATTCTTGATTCATTACATCACAGCTAGACAGCGCGTTTGGATCTGGGCATGAAGTCCGCAAGCATGTACTAGAACTGAAAAAAAAAGAAGTAAAATAACAGAATCAGAAGAGATGAATGATGAAATATTGATTTTCATTTCAATGAATTTTAAGATAACAGGGTTTACATTTGGAATTTAAAAGACGAGAAACTAAAAAGAAACATCCGAGTTACACTCTAGGATAATTTGTGATGCAGAAAAGGTGGCAAGACGAGTCTACCGAGACTCCCGCCTGATTGGGAAGGGTGTAGCCTTCCAATTTTGCAATTTGGCGTCGGGCACCATGTACAGCACCTCAGCGGTGCTTGAGCCTTCCCCTTCCTGAACCATGTGGGTTTCATATAACATTTGCTTCATAGCCCCACAAATTTTCTCAATTTCTTCAGCTGTAAAGGCTTCATCTTCCTCTTCGTCAACATACTTAGGCTTGAAGAATGTTTTGTATAAGGGTAGAGATTGGCTTAGTCAATACCCAACCATCATTTTTCCTCTTCTTTGCCCATTTAAAATCAGCCGGCGTGGGCCGGAAACCTAACCCGAAGAATCCCTCACTAGCAGTCGAAGTGATGGGCTCAGTTGTTCCCTGCAGCGATCTCCCGAGCCCTTTTCCAGGTTAGTAGCCATGTCTGATCATTTCCTTGGCCACCATCATTGATGCATTTGACAAAAAGGGTTGAGGACAAGGGTTTCCTTCCTCATACTGGTCTGCAACCACAATTTTGAAAGCTTGGTAGATTATATGCTCGCTTCCCTCTTTTGCCTCGAGGCATGGGACCGACGGATCCCGATAAATTGACTGTTCATCTTCCCCGTGAACCACGATCTCCTGATTTTCGTGTTCAAATTTGACCATTTGGTGGAGAGTGGAGGGCACGACTCCTGCTGCATAGATCCATGGACGTCCTAAAAGAAAATTGTAGGAGGTGTCCATGTCCAGAACTTGGAAGGTTATTTCTAAATCGACCAGTCCAATAGTCAGAATCAAGTCGATCTCTCCAATGGTATCCCTCTTTAAACCGTCGATGGCGCGTACGCATACATCAGTATGCCTGATTTTCTTTGTGCATATTTCCATGCGCTACAGGGTTGAAAGTGGGCAAATATCTACCCCGGAGCCTCCATCTATCATGACTCTTTTCACATAGTACCCTTCACATTTGACTGTTAGATGAAGGGCTTTGTTGTGTGCATCCCCCTCCGGGGGTAAATCATTTTTCCCGAAAGATACTTGATGGGTTATAAAAAACCTTTCGGCCATTCTTTCCAGCTACTCTATTGTAGTTTCAACAGGGACATAGGCTTCATTGAGGGTTTTGAGCAATACCCTCTGATGCTCAGCTGAGCTCATTAATAGTGACAGAAGAGAAACTTGATCGGGGGATTGACGGAGTTGATCGATTATTTTGTAATCCGCCGTTTTCATCTTTTGAAAGAATGCCTCTGCCTCCTCAGGACTTACCGGTTTCTTAGACGGGAAGCGTTTCTTGGTAGCACTGTTTACTTCCCTTAAATTGAGATATCTTTCAGCCGGTTTGTCTTCCTCACTTTCTCCCAAGATTTCTTTACCCTTGTATGTTACCACTATCTTGTTGTAATTCCATGGTACGGCAGTGGGATCCATCATAGGTTCCTTTTGGCACATACATTTGAGTTTTTTGTTTATTTAACTCAAATCTTTTGGGAGGGATTAATGGCTTCTACTCTTTTTTGTGCCCTCGGGGGATGTAAAGAACAACATCTTTGGGTTGAACTCTTTGTCCTCACAAATCATTCCAATAACCGGCCCGTTGTTGTGAGCCGATAGTGGATTATTAGTTACTTGGGGATGTCCTCATCCCTTAGCACTATTCTTTTCTGTTCGATCAAGTCTTCCACTGCCCTTTTCGGTGTCCAGCAGTTTTCTGTATCATGCCCTTCGGCCCCGGAGTGGTATGCACATCGGGTGCCTCTTTGATAGGAGGGCGATTCTGGGTTTTGCCTGTTCGGGGGAACAGGCTGAAGCAGATCCATTTGGACCAATTTTGGAAACAAGCTTGAATAAGACTCACCAATATGTGTGAAATTTTTCTTTGGTGGTTCTCGAGCACGGAAATTATTTTGTTGGGGTCGAGGATTATAGTAGGTTTGGTATGGAGGCTGATTTCTAGGAGGTGGAGCTCTGTTTTGATTGAATGGTTGTTGAGGCCTGCCATATGGCTGGGCCTTCGTGACTGCGTATGGCTTGATGGCCGAGGCTTTCTTGTACCTGAGGCAGCCATTGATGATTCCTCTTTCTTTTTCCTGTTGGCTAAACCTCCAAACCCACCTTGAATGGCTTGGGAGGTGGCTCTGATTGCGGATTGGCTAAAAATCCGTCCTGTTTTTAGGCCATTTTCTACCATTTCGCCGATCTTTATGGCTTCAGCGAACGGCTTCCCCATCGCTGACATCATATTTTGATAATAGTCAGCCTCTTGTGCTTGCAGAAAAACCATGACCATTTCAGCCTCGTCCATAAGAGGTTTTACCCTTGACACCTGCTCGCGCCATTTGACCGCGTATTCTCTAAAACTTTCAGTAGCTTTCTTCTTCAAATTGGCTAAGGAATTTAGGTCCGGTGCAATATCGATATTGTATTGGAATTGTCGGACGAAATCTCTTGCCAAATCATCCCAAATGTGCCATTTGGACATCTCCTGGTCCATATACCATTTAGAGGCGATGTCTGCTAAACTTTCCCCGAAATAAGACATGAGGAGCTCTTCTTTTCCACCCGCTCCTCTTAACTGGTAGCAGTACCTTTTGAGATGAGCAATAGGATCCCCGTGCCCATCGTACTTTTCAAACTTCGGTGTTTTGAAGTCCACCGGCAGATGCACGTGAGGAAACATACATAGGTCCGCGTATGATACGCTTTTCTATCCGCTTAGACCTTGTATGTTCTTAAGGATTTTTTCAAGACTTCTCATCTTTCTAGTTATCTCATCTTGCTCAGGAGTCTTTATGCTTATCTCCTGCCCTGGGCAAACTCATATCCAGGCAGTTGATGGTATGCCGTTGTGGTAAACTGAGCTGCCTCAACTGGAAAAGGTTGTGCCTGATATGAAAAAGGTGAAGGATTGACACTTGGCCGGGGCATAGCAGGTTGCGTTGTGGCCGCACAAGGTGGTGCAGTGAATATATTTGATGTCGCACCGGCATTTGATGTCTGGGGGTGATCTTTAGAGGGCGTTCCCACAAAATTGGCAGTTATGGTGGGATATCCCAATGGGTAACTTATTGGGATGTTGGTAGTCCCACTAGCCCTGGAAAACAGTTCAGGAAATCCTGGAATTGCGCTCGGTGGTTCCTTTCCATTCGTCCAAGCATCCCACATCTCCATCATGCGGAGACGTAACAGTCTGTTTTCTTTGGCAGTTGCCGATTCTGGAATTAATATGCTTGAAATTGGGTTCTCCTCTGTGATAGGAATGGTTGGCAATGTTATCTCAGACGCCATTTCAACACTTCCCTTGGACCTTGTGAAATATGGATGAGATGCCAGATTTCCACAAAACCAATCACCGAATAGCAAAACCTATACTCAACAGCGAACCGGTTAGTTCAGGGAAAATAACAGATAGGTAATCGTACATTGGGGTGTGATGCACCTAAGCAGTTAAATGTATTCCTATATGTTTCACGACGGTTGCGTGTTTCATTCCGGCTTTGCCTATTTCTTTTCTCTTTGCTTTCTAATTTTTAGTCTCTATTTTTGTTCTATTCTTGCTCTCTTTTTTTTTCTTTTCTGTTGATCAACCCC